>CAUYQG010064375.1:0-16099 GCA_963574415.1 Tarsius wallacei | reverse complement strand
CAAAGGCCTAAATCTAGGATCTACAAGGAACTCAAATGTGCCAAAAAGAAAAAAAAGCCCTGTTAAAAAGTGGGCAAAAGATATGAATAGACACTTTGCAAAAGAAGACACATGAGCAGCCAACAGATACAAGAAAAAATGTTAAAAACTAGGTAGGAGTGGTGGTGTGGGCCTGTAGTCCCATCTACTTGGGAGGTTGAGGAGGGAGGATCACTTGAGCCCGGGAATTTGAGGAATGCAGTGAGCAGTGATTGTCCCACTTTACTCCAGTCTAGGTAATAGAGTGAGATCCTGGCTCGAAAAAGAAGAAGTAAAGAAGGGAAAAAGAGATGGAGGGAGGGAGGGAAGAGGAGGGGAGGGGAGGGGAGGGAAGGAGAGGGAAGAAGGGAAGAAGGAAGAAAATACACATTTGCTCCCAAGTAAGCTGGTAGTAAAAACTCTTATGTGGACCTTAACGTTTTGGAATGGTAATGGATATAGGGATTCCATAGTTTAGAAATGATTTAAGATGATAGAAAAGGCAATTTTCAAATAGAAATAGTTTCCAAAACTTCACACACTACAATTTCACGTGTGTGCAACAACAAAGGACAGCTGGACAGCTGGAAAATATTGGGACCACCATTGCATAGTAAGAGTCCTCTCTACCCCGGCATTTCCTTTTCCTAAGGAGACTATGTCTTCCCCATGTCCCAACCTGCATCTCACCTCCTGGCCACTAAGTGCAAAGATCCACAAAGTTAACCTTTCACAATTTTTCAGAAGCTGGACAGAGCTTGTTACAGAAGTTCACAACACAGTCAAAGTTGGCCAGCTGGGAAAACAGATGCCTGTCTCCTTGATGCAAGAAGTTCAAAGAGAGGATGTCAGGCTGCTCACAATTCCATCTCAATCTCTGCTTCAAAGAAACATGGGAGAGGAATTTCCTAGTCTCTCAGCTCTCCCTATGAGTAACATGAAACTTCGTGGACTGTTTCCAGCAGAATAAACTGGAAACTGGAGGTGAGTTTCATCCCCATGCCCAGATATCCTGAGGAGGCTCAGGCAGCAGTATAGGGCATTTTAGCTCTGCAATTTGATCGTCATGTGAAAACGCTGATGCTCCTTCAGAGCTCACCCCTGTCCAATGTAGGAGATAGTGAGAAAGGGCCATCAACCCCTCCCTGGCCAGCGGCTCTCACACTGTCGTGAATATGAAAACCCACTGTGGGCTATGGAAAATCCAGGATTCATGGCCCTTCCACATGACTCTGGTTCAGTGGGTCTGGGGAAAGACCCAAGAATCTGCACTTTAACAAGCCACCAGAGTTATCTGGTGCAGGTGATCCATTGTGCACATGTTAGAAACACTGCCTGAGGAAGTGAAAAAAAAGTATGCTTAACCAAATACAGTGACATCTTAACACCTTCTCTTTATGAGCATCCATTTTTTAATGAGATCCTCATGGAATAAAAATTTCTTTGTACTTATTTCTGTCCTTACCTAAATAGTCTTATAATAAATGTAGCTATTATTTGACATTCAGCCGGATAACAGCACAGTTTCTGCTGGTGTAGACACTCCCGGGACACTTCATGATCCCTGGCTAGCCCCCTGACATGCTTTTTATTTTCTCTCCAGCTCCAGAAATTGGATATTCTATTTCTTTCTTAAAACGGCCTTCATCTGTTTCTTCTGGCCAGAGTCTTCTCCCTGCAGCACTGCAGAATATGCCGTCTCATTGTTTTCCTCACCTATCCTGTCTCGAAAAATGCACAAGGCAGCTTAGGTTTTTCCTTGAAGCTTTATTACAAGCAATGAAGAAAAGACAAGAGGAAAATAAATATGGACATAGAACTAAAGAGAAATCTCACAGTCTCATACAAAAGATACTCCTAAAATTCAGTTTTCCTTTTGACTGCCAATGACTTTATGACAGCACCTGTTTTAGTCCTTCTCTCTTTGTTTCTTTCATTCCTTCTTTTCATCTTCTTCCTTCCTTCCTCCCTCCTTTCTCCCTGGCACAGTACCCACTGTGTATTAATGTTCTTTGGGCTTGACCGTAGAATCCAGACACAGTCAGCAGTGCATCAGAGTGCTATGAAGTACTAAAGAATGGAGGCTTGTAAGTGAGGCTTCGCCAAGGGATAGCACGAGAAGAGTCTGGGAGAAAGGAGGAAAGTTGACCAAGCAGATTGAATTCCCGTCAACGGAGAGAACTGCCCGCATACAAACCACAGGTAAATCAAACAGGTCACATTCTGGGAATGCAATTGTTCAGTAGAATTGAAATACAGAGAGCATTGGAGAATGTTGGAAATTAGACTGGAATGGTGGGTGAGGTCGACTCATTAGGGGCCATATGGACCCCAGTAGTGAGTGGGGAATTATCTTATAAACCATATGTAAATTACCAAATAATTACTTTTTATAACCTACAAAGTTGGCAATTTTATAAATCTAATAATTTAAGGTTCAAGTCAAGTGGGAGGAATGCAGGGGGAAGAGAAGGCCAGACTAGTAGCAATTACACCACTATAAAAGGGATAAACTTGAGCACTCTAGCCATAACCAGGCTCAGGTGATGAAGTCCCTTGACTTATATCTTCCTCCTCTTGGTGAGAAAGTCTTTATCTTAAGGGCTTCACCTACTTTCACAGCTAAATACTATATATAGAAATACTGGGCAAAACCCAGATGCAGTGCTGTCTTTGAGTTCATTTTATGCATTAAAAAAGATAGCAGCTACTTGAAAGAAATGATGGGATCTTTCAATATATGGTTGATGATATTGACCACAATGTGACTTACTTAACCAATCCTTTTTTAAAACAGTTCTCAATAATAAACAATAAGAATTTTGTTTTTACATGATCTTAAAAATACACAGCATGTGATTTTTTTAAGTACAAAAGTTATCTTGCATATTTTTTAAAAAGTATCTGCATCTTATATTAAATCAAAGTTCTACAATATACCATATTACCCTGGGGATCTAATAGTACTCATCTAATTGTATCAACAGTGTCATGAGGTCTAACTCCTAAGTTAATTTAAGGAGCCAGTGAGAGGGATGGGTCAGCTCCTAGACTCACTTTCCTCAGTTAGTAAGGCTGCAGGGGCTGGGGGCATAGTTATTGGTCTGGAATAGTGCATATATGACCTTCCAGATGCCTCATGGGCTCAGTCATTTTTCTGCTCATGAACAACAACAACAAAAAAGTCACAAATTGAACAAGTGTTTGGTATTGCTCCAGGGTTTAGAATGAAATATCTTTATCCAAGGGCTAAAGAGTCTTAGTAGCAGACATATTGTGATGTTGTTTCCCTTTCAAAGCTCTTAATCCTTTTTTACCAGTGAAGCCAGATGTATACTGAATGAACATTAGCCAGATGCCACTCAGGGCCACGTCAAGGAGGAGTTCAGCTCTGGTAGTGAGAAAATAATGCCCTCCTATGGATTTCTCTACAAAGGTCACAGTGTCCTGCTCTGACAAATAATTTTTGTGCAGTCAGTTATAAAAAGTGGTCTAGAACCATGATTCACAAACTAGAGATCCTGTTAATTTGCACTTACTAGGTCTGGGGTGGGACCTGAGATCCGGTATTTCTAACAAGCTTCCAGGTGATGCCAGTGCTGCGATCCACAGGTCACACTTTGAGTTCCAAGGATCTAGAATGTATTCAGAAGCTAACATTTCAGTGTTCCAGTGATATTTCAACGGTAACAAGACGTCAAGCCAGAAAAATTAAAATGTGGAATCAGTGGTTCTCTCTCTTTGCATCCAGGGTCTCTTAGAATCATAGATGGGTCACAAATCATCACAATGCCTTACACAATTGTTTAGGGGAACCTTATTTTGGATCCTCACCAAGGCTACTCATAAGCAAACTGGCAACAAAAGGGCTGTGTCTCTAGTGCTGTTCTTACTCATACTCAGTAAGCTTTTCCCATTTCATGGTACCCATTCTCCTTTCTCTTCCCCATTCCCTCCCTCAGTGCTCATTCTCCACCTTCATCCGGATCAAGTACTTCTCAATCCTGTTTCCTAATTCCCCTGCTCATAGATACGTTCTTTCAGGAGGAAAGCCTGGCCAGCTCATCTCCATGTACATAAAAGATAGCTGTCTAAGGGTAGAACTCAAAATACCCACCCGGGCAAGGAAACAACACTTGGGTGCATTGAGGTGTGTTCAGCAGTGATGTGGATCCATCCCAGCATTCTTTGGTTCACGTCCACCCTTCTGTAGTCTTGGTCCCCTCAAACCCACCCTAGAAGAAGCCTCTATCCCCAGAATGGTTCTAGAACCTGACCTAGGGTCGCTGCAGTCCAAGCAGGCCTCTGGCCAGCACCTCAGGATTACAAAGGCATCCGATAAGCTATTGGGTATTACATTCCTGTTCTTTAACTCAAATTACCTAAATGGGAAGTTTTAATCTCAAATTTATGTACCCATACTTACAGGGGCAATGGATGGAGCTAGAAAATCCTTCTAAATGGAATCTTCTAATCGTTCCAGAACATCAGATTTTGCCTTGGCCAAAGGCAGGAACATCTTCTATTTATTCCGCATCTTTGGATGTGTTACTTCTGTCAAAAGTCAGCAAGTGGGGAGAAGGAGGAACTAACAGCAGACCTCCGTTTCCTTGCTTCCATCCCCTGTTATGTCCTCAAGAGCACCCCTACCTCCTAGCTCAGTGGAAAAATACAATGACTCTTGCATCACCTGGGTTGGATTGCTGGGGTTCAACCGCTGGAGCTGAGTCACTGGGGCCACACTAGAAAACACTGTTGCTATAGTTGCCCAATCTGTCCACCGTGTCATTTATGAGGTAAAGAAAATATTGAATTACAATACAAGAGAACTATGAATCCAGATGCCCAGCCGGTGGAAAGATCGGTAATGAGAAAACAGAGCTGACCTCTTTCAGCAAAGCTAGGAAATGGCAGGGGAATGAAGAAGCAGCTGCTCACTTTTGGCAGCTGCAGTGAAGGGCAATGTTATGGAATGTCAAAAAATGGCATATTTCATTGCAGCTCCTCCACTGGCCTTTAATGATTCAGGAGCAGAGCCATCTTTAATGACACTTGGCTCACTGTCTGGTTTAAAGGCAAATAAAATGTCCTCATTTCATCGGCCTTCCAGAGAAGGAGAAGTTTTTAAACTGGAGAGAAAGGGATAATGATCAAAATATGTACTTCTCATGTATCACTTAAATATCGCTTTGTTACCTAAGAGGACCATGGGCACACTCCTCTTCTCCATCTTTGCCTATAAATAATATCCTACCTTGCTTTGAGAACATCCACTAAGATATTTTCAGATTCCATTTCTACCATGATCTCTAAATACTCTAAATAATGTAGATCATACTTTGGAAGTATAATACTAAGTCAAAACAATTTTTACAACCAATGTCTTGGACCTTTCTAATTCAACAGTGAACAAACTTCATTATCATCAATTGTGGCAAATTCTCTTAAATTAGCTCTATCCGTAAAAGTATCCTCACCACAAAAGTCATTAAATGAGGTGTGGGAAAATGTTTTCTCGTAGTTCAGCTTTGTGCACATTGCATGAATAAAGAAGAAGATGTGATTATTATTGTACTTGATCAAACTCCAAGTAAATTAACTAACTAGTTTTGTTAAATAAGTCAGCAAAAACATTGTAACATAACTTTTACTTAATGTTCACCAAACCTAGTTCAATGGAAGAATTTCAAATGTTCTTTAATTGCCAGCATTTTTGTCATTATGGCGCATAATATATAATTTGCAATGTGCACAATATATAATTGGCTATGTGCAATGGATTAAATTTTTAAAAATCATTGATTTTCACTCACAATGTTGAGATTTTAGTCAGCACCTGGTGCCACTTGACACTTGATATTAATATCAATTTTGAGGTGCATCACAAATAATTTATTTTATTTAATTATTAAAGTAATTGAGTTTTAACTAATCTGTCTCTTATTTTGACAACATAAATTGCCTTGTGTGTGTATGTGTGTGTGTGTGTGTGTGTGTGTGTGTGTGTGTGTGTGTGTTAAAGCAGATTCAGTTATTCCTAATATGCCATTCCTGGTATTCACACTCTTTCTGAATTGTTCTAGAGAAATAGAAAGGAAAAGAGAGAAAAGGAAGGAAGAGAGTGATGATTGTGAAGAAATGACTATTGAATCAAAACTGTTCACAACAAATGGTAAGCAGCCATTGTAAATACCATCAACTGTGTTTAAATCCTCTAACCACTCATTTCATTCACAAGAGGATCTCCCATGGTGTTCACAGCCAGTATGTCCCAAAGAAAAGCCAACTTCAGAGCTGTTCTTCTAGCCCACCACCTCTGAGATTAGGCTGTGATCCAGGGAAGCTACCAACACTGCTAAGCAGATGGAAGGAAAAGAAGCCCACCAGGAAGCCAGACAGTGATCCACATAATTATTGACAGAAACGATGCAATCTTCCAATACTGACCACCTAGATTTTAATTTTAAGAATACAAAATGAAATAAAATATCTGACTAAGCTAAACAATTGGCTCTTACCAAAACTGAATTAGAGCAGAAAAAAACCAGAACTTCAGAAACATTCTGCTTTGAATCCTCAGTGAGATTTGGGAAGTTTGGGATGACAAAACAGGATCGGCAAAGGAACAATATGAGAACAAGGAAGAACTCTTGGGAATAAAAAATAAAATAAAAAACAGATGGTAGGATTTTTCCACCTAGAAAAATTCATAAGAGTTAGCTGAAAAACTTTTTTAAACCATACATTTGGTAAGTTGTTGAGTTAAGAGATAATTATAGAGTTTTTAAATCTTCCTGAATCCTCCATAAAAACAAAAAATAGGATCATAAGACCAAAAAACCACAGATTACATCTACAACAAAATGAGATGAAATGATATTCCCAAGAACCTCAGACAGAATCAGCAGGGACAGATACAGACATCCACAAGATTCATGTGGTGTTAGCAGCTCTGCAGAATGAAGAAGAGGGAGACAGTATGGTGTCTGTCAGCCTGGAGAATAGGAAAGCCCCACAATCACCAAGAATTTTACAATCAGGCAAACTGATCTTCCAACAGAAAGTCTGCAGAGAAGCTATTATGGAAATGTAAGATCTCAGAGAATGTGTTCCATGACCCCTTTTTGGAAACCCACAGGAGAATGAGCTACATCCAATCAAAAGTAACTAGAGACCTTGATAATAAGACTGGAAGGAATACAGGCAACAGAAGAACATGCTAAGCGACACCACCAGATTCATATAGAAGAAAACAGAATGTGGGGAACTCTATAGACATAAAGAGACGTAAATTCTTCAACAATAACTACAAACAAAAAAAGAAAGAATGAACCTATAGGCCAAAAAACTTTTATGAAACATAAAATAATCACAATGTATGGAATTTATTCACATTTTGATTCAAATTAACTGTTTAAAAATAAATTTAGAGATAATTGGGGAATTGTAAACCCTGGATATCTAATGATATTAAAGGATTGTTGTTACTATTATTTAGGTGTAATAATTGTAATGTCGTTATGCTTTTTAAAAAATATTTTATTGTAAAGATGTGGGGTACAATTCAGGATTAGATAGACATACAAGTGGACATTGTACAGGTAAAGTTTGGGCCTCCCTTTGGTCCCCACTTTCCCTATGCTTATGCTTAAGAAAGAATCCATATCTTTTCGGCATATATACTAAAATAGGGTATCTGGTCATTGCTTCAAAAATGGTGCCAGACTGGCTGAAGGGTGATGGGTGTTAGACTGGGTGGTGGGAGCACAGAGATTTGTTGTATGTTTCCTTAATTCTGTGCATGTTTTGAAATATTCTATAATGAAAACTATAATAAACAAAAATAGACAAATTTATAAAAAATCAATAGCAAACTTTATTCCACAAATAATCAGTTAGGTAATACACATATAATAAGGGAAGAGGGAGGTACTATTCTTAATATTAACAAAAAATACATAATATACCTAGGAATTAACTTAAGGAATACAAAAGATGTAAAGGAAAAAAAGAAGACTGAAAGACATAGTGAGCTTAATCAGTAAATAGACATTAGTTGCTCCAAATGGAAAGCCAATATGTGAAGAGATTAGCCGCAAGCTTATCTACACATTTAGTGCAATGTCGATCAACATTGTAACAAGATATTTTGAACTGAATGAGTTATATAGTTCTTCCATGAAATAAAAGATAAGAAAATAGTAAAGAAATTTTGGAAAGAATTAAAAAGAGGGGGTATTTGCCTTATTAGTTAACAAACTATATTATAACACTAGAAAAATTAAAGAGTGGAGTACTGTTCTGACCCAGACAAATCAATCAGTGAAACAGAACAGAGATTTTTTTGGAAACAGCCATGGGTGTTCATAAGAATTGATGACAGTGTAAAATGGTATTTCAAATCAATGGGGAAAAGATGGATTATTCAATAAACACCAATGAAACAAATGGATCTCCATTTCAAAGAGAAAAAATGTTAGATTCAAACCTCATAAAAATACTTTCCAGACTGACTAAATATATAAATGTAAAAATTTAAACTATCGAAAGTATAAGAAATATGGGAAATTTTTTAATAATTTTTAAAGATATAAAGCTTTTTAATCAAAACCCTATACAACTATAGAGTGATAAGACTCACAATGTACTGATATGGAAAGAACTCCAAAATGTATTTTTAAGTGAAAAAAAGTAGAGAATGTGTGTATAATTTCCTACCTTTTGAGTATATAAAAGGAAGAAAAATGGACATCTATATTTGTACCTGTTTCTATACATGAAAACAAACTCTATAAAAATGAATCAAACATGAATAATAGTAGAACTTGTCACAGTTAATTGAGGGGCACAAAAACCAGACAGAGGGGCATAGAGGTAGGAAAGAGATTTTTCACTCTACAACTTTTGATTTCCAAAATTTTTGAATTATGTAAATATATTGCTCATTTCAAAAGTTAAAAATGGGATCAAGGGTTCCAAGATGGCCACTGTGGAACAGCAGACCAGTGCCTCTCTTGCCAAGCAACGCAGAGAGTAGGGACCCAGCCACTTATAGATGGAGACACTCCAAACACCCAGCAAAGGTCTCTCTGAACACACAAAGACCAGAAAGCAACAGCAGATGCAGGAATCTGGGTGCCCATCCCCTGCTGTGCACCAGGCTCACACAGGAACTGGAGCCCTGCTCAATGAACAAGAATGGGTAAGTGATCCTGACGCTTTGGTTGATTCACCCCCTCCAAGCCATGCATGAGTCTTCAGTCCCAATCAGATCAGAAAGAATCACCTCTAAACCCTGCGCGCCCACAAGGTGGCTTTACTTCTCCCCCTGGCAGGGAACCTGTTCTTTTTCAAAAGCAGAGTGCAGACTTGAACAGAGAGGGAGCAACATTAAAGACATCCAAAGACTTTCTTGGTGGAAAGGCTCCTGGGCTGCAAACTGCAGACTGCAGATGGGGAGGAAGGCATGCCCCCAGCCACTCTCCACAGAGTGCCAGCAGCAGGGGCTGAAAACTAACCCAACTAGATTAACAGTGAGAGACAAAATCTGCAATAGAGAAACCTGCCACAGGGTGGAGCAAGGGGCAGAAGAAATGCCCCACCCTCTCTCACTGAGTGCCTGTATTGAACCACAGAGAGGGCCCTAGAACAGAGGGTTATTGACTAGCTTCAGAGCAGCAGAACCAAGGTGAAGTTATAGACAGCGAAGAGAGGCCCGTCACAAATAAAAATTAAATCGGTTAAAAAAATAGGCATCGCTCAGAGTCCTAAAGAGACAGCCCCTGAAAAAGCAGCTGTCAGAGTGCAAACAATGGAAACCCCTCAGAATGACCTCTCCCAAGATGATGGTCACAGAAATCAGAGGGTAGGTGGTCAAAATGAACAGAGAGAAACAAGAGAAACTGGATGTGAAACTCACCAAAATTGTACAGAAAGTAAAAGAGGAGCTGGCCAATTTCAGAAAAGCCCATTGAGAAATAATGGAAATATTCCCTTTTTGCCACATCCTCTCCAGCATCTGTTATTTTTTGAGTTATTGATGATGGCCATTCTGACTGGAATTAGGTGGTATCTCAGTGTAGTTTTAATTTGCAACTCCTTGATGACTAGTGAGGCTGAACATTTTTTCGTATATCTGTTGGCTGCTCTTGTGTCTTCTTGTGAGAAGCGTTTATTCATATCTTTAGCACACTTTGTAATGGGGCTGTCTGTTTTTTTCTTTTCAGCACATTTGAGTTCCTTGTAGATCCTTGATGTTAGGCCTTTGTCAGACATGGAGTTGGCAAACATTTTTTCCCAGTCTGTGGGCTGACCACATGCAGAAGATTAAAACAGGACCCCTACCTATCCTCATACACAAAAATAAACTCTAAATGGATCACAGACCTAAATGTAAAACCTCAAATTGTAGAACATTAGAAAATCCAGGAGACACTCTGATGGAAATTGGAACTGGCAACCAATTCCTGTTCAAAACCCAAAGTGCCCAGGACATAAGAGATAAGATAGACAAGTGGGACCTCATTGAACTGACAAGCTTCTGCAAAGCCAAAGAAACCAGCAAGAGAGCAGGGAGACAACCCACAGATTGGGAAAAAATATTTGCCAACTCCTTGATGACTAGTGAGGCTGAACATTTTTTCGTGTGTCTGTTGGCTGCTCGTATGTCTTCTTTTGAGAACTGTCTATTCATAACTTTTATCCACTTTGTAATGGGGTTGTTTGCTTTTTTCTTTTCAGCACATTTGAGTTCCTTATAGATCCTAGATGTTAGGGCTTTGTCAGACATAAAATTGGCAAATATTTTTTCCCAGTCTGTGGGCTGTCTCCCTGCTCTCTTGATGGTTTTTTGGCTTTGCAGAAGCTTGTCAGTTTGATAAGGTCTCACTTATCTATCTTATCTCTTATGGCATGGGCACTTGGGGTTTTGATCAGGAATTGGTTGCCAGTTCCAATTTCCATAAGAGTGTCTCCTGCATTTTCTAAGGTTCTTATAGTTTGAAGTTTTATGTTTAGGTCTCTGATCCATTTAGAGTTAATTTTTGTGTATGGGGATAGGTAGGAGACCTGTTTGAATCTTCTGCATGTGGTCAGCCAGTTTTTCTGGCACCATTTACTGAACAGGTCCTCATCTCACCAGTGGTTGGTGGTAGAGGCTTTGTCAAAGATGAGTTGGTTGAGTAATTGAAGTTTTTCTTCTGAAATCTCAATTCTATTCCATTGGTCTATATGCCTGTTCTTGTACCAATACCAGGCTGTTTTGATTATTGTAGCTTTATAATAAAGTTTAAAGTCTAGGAGTGTGATACCTTCTGCTTTTTTAATTTTATTTTTGCTGAGGATTGTTTTGGCTATTCGTGGTCATTTATGTTTCCAAATGAATTCTTGTATTGTTGTTTCTAGGTCTGAGAAGAATGTTGCTGGTAATTTGATGGGTATTGCGTTAAATCTGTAGGTTGCCTTAGGTAGGATGGACATCTTAACAATGTTGATTCTTCCAATCCATGAGCATGGAATATTTTTTCACTTGTTTGTGTCATCTTTGATTTCTTTGAGCAGTATTTTGCAGTTTTCATTGTAAAGGTCTTTCACATCTCTGGTTAGGAAGATGCCAAGGTATTTCATTTTTTTGTGGCTAGTTTGAATGTAATTGCTTTTTATTTGGGTTTCTGTTTGTTTATGATTGGTGTATAGAAATGCGATAGTCTTTTGCACATTTATTTTATATCCTGAGACTTTGCCAAAGTCCTTTATTATTGCAAGGAGGATTTTGACAGTTTCTTTTGGGTTTTTGAGGTATAGAATCATGTCATCTGCAAAGATGAATAACTTGATTTCCTCTTTTCCTATTTCGATAACCCTGATTGCCTTCTCCTCTCTGATTGCTATAGCTAGAACTTCCAAAATTATGTTGAACAGGAAGGGTGAGAGTGGTCATCCTTGTTTTGTTCCAGTTTTAAGGGGAAATGGCTCCAATTTCTGTCTGTTTAGCAGTATGCTGGCTGTGGGTTTCTCGTAGATGGCTCTTACTCTTTTGAGGTATGTTACATTTATGCCTAGATGTTTGAGGGTTTTTATCAAGAAGGGGTGCTAGATTTTATCAAAAGCTTTTTCTGCATCTAATGATATAACCATGTGGTTTTTGTTTTTACGTCTGTTGTTGTATTTAATTACGTTTATGGCCTTATGAATGTTGAACCAGCCTTGTATCCCAGGGATGAAGCTTACTTGGTCATGGTGGATGATTTTTGAGATGTATTGTTGAAACCGGTTTGCTAGGATATTGTTGAGAATTTTAGCATCTATATTCATCAAGGATATTGGCCTGTAGTTCTCTTTCTTTGTTGGATCTTCACCAGGCTTGAGTGTCAATGTGATGTTAGCTTCATAAAATGATTTGGAAAGAGTTCCATCTTTTTCAATCTCCTGGAATACTTTCAATAGGATTGATATCAATTCCTCCTTGTATGTTTTGTAGAATTCTGCTGGAAAGCCATCTTGTCCAGGGCTTTTTTTTTTTGGTAGGTATTTTTCTTATGACATAGTCATTTTCCTGGATTGTTATTGGTCTATTAAGGGTCTCAATTTCTTCTTCTTTCAACCTAGGGAGGTTGTGTGATGTCAGAAAGTCCTCCATTTCCTTTAGGTTCTCAATTTTGTTTCCATACATGTGTACATAGTAGTCTCTGGTAATCTTTTGTATTTCTTCAGGGTCAGTTGTGACTTCAACTTTTGTGTTTCTGAATGAGTTTATTTGGGCTTTTTCTTGGTCAGTCTAGTTAGTGGACTATCAATCTTGTTTATCCTTTCAAAGATCCAGCTTTTTGTTTCATTGATTTTTTTTGTATTATCCTTTTATCTTCCATTTCCTGAATTTGGGTATTTATTTTGGTGATCTGGATTCTTCTGCTGAAGTTAAAGTTTTGGTTGTCTTGCTTTTCCAGCTTTCCTCAGGTATCTTGTTAGACTGTTAACTTGTGATCTTTCCATTTTCTTCATGTGTGTTTGTAGAGATATGAATTCCCCTCTTACTACTGATTTCATGGCATCCCAGAGGTTTTGGTAAGATGTTTATTCATTTTCATTTGTTTCCAGGTATCTTTTAATCTCTGTTTTGATTTCCATGTTGACCCAGGAGCTGCTTAGCATCATACTGTTTAGTGTCCATGTCTTTGTGGGTTTTGGGGGAACTTTGTTGGTGTTGATGTTTATTTTTATTCCACTGTGGTCTGGTCTGAGAAGGTGCATGGCAGAATTTCAATCTTATGAAATTTGTTTATGCTTGATTTATGGCCAAGGATTTGGTCCATCTTAGAGTATGTTCTATGTGGTGATGAGTAGAATGTACATTATGTGGTCATTAGGTGGAGTGTTCTGTAGGTATCAATTAAATCCATTTGGTCAAGAGTCAAATTGAGGTTCCAAATCTCCTTGGTGACTTTTTGTCTTGATGATCTCTCTAGGGTTGTGAGTGGGGTGTTAAAAAAGAAAGTTGTTATTCTTTTTCCCCTTTCTTCTGTGTTTAATACTTTCTTAAGTGTTTCATGTAGAGTTGGTCTAGAGGCAGCGTAAGTTAGAGTCAATATCTTTTTTAAGTTTGCCTAGAATCTGCTTTATGAAAGTTGGTGCTCCTATGTTGGGTGCACATATGTTTAGGATAGATATTTCTTGTTGATGGATTGAATTTTTATCATTATATAGTGACCTTATGTATCTTTTAAAATTTTTGATAGCTTAAAGGGTATTTTGTCTGATATTAAGATCACAACTCCTGCTTTCTTTCGTGTTCCGTTCACCTGAAATTTTGCTTCCCATCCTCTTACTTTGAGTCTGTGAGTATCCTTTCTGGTGAGATGAGTCTCTTGGAGACAATATATTGTTGCCTCATGATATTTGATCCATTTTGTCATTCTATGTCTTTTCAGTGGTGCATTTAGTCCACTCACATTGAGGCTAATAATTGAAACGTGAGAGTTTATTCCTGTCGTGAGGTTCTTATAGAGTTGTTGTTGTTCCAGTTTGTTGTCTTTCTTTTGATTTTTGGATTGATTCATGTGTGTTTTCAATCTTTTTCCTGCACTCTTGTGAAGAATGTTGTCATTCTTTTTTCCCTTTCTTCTGTGTTTAATATTTTCTTAAGTGCTTCTTGTAGAGGTGGTCTAGATGCAGCATAAGTTCTTTAGGGATTGAATGTCTGGGAAAGATTTTAATTCCCCCTCAATGATGAAACTTAGCTTAGCTGGGTAGGTTATTCTTGGTTGAAAATGTTTATCTTTGAGAACTTTGAAGATTGGGCTCCAAGCTCTCCTAACCTGAAGTGTTTCTGTCGATAAATCTGCTGCTATTCGAATTTGTCTTCCCTGGTAGGTAGTCTGACCTTTTTCTCTTGCTGCCTTTAGGATTTATTCTTTTATACCTACTTTGTTTAGGCAAATTACTAGGTGCCTAGGAGTTGGTCTTCTCATTTGTTGGCTTGCAGTGGTTCTCTGAATCTCTTGTGTTTGAATGGTTGCATCACTGATGAGATGAGGGATGTTTTCTTGAATAATTTCATGAAATGTTTGTTCTAGAGTGGTGTCTGTCTCTCTTTCTGCCTTAGGAAGTCAAATGACTCTTAGGATTGGCCTCTTGAAATAATCACTCATCTCTTGAAGGTTTTGTTCTGTTTTTTTAAAGCTCCTTTTCTATGTTTTTGACAGTTTGGGTTAGTTTTATATTTTGGTCCTCAAGCTCTGAGATTCTTTCTTCTGTTTGGCTAATTCTGCTTTCCATGCTTATCAGTTTGTTATTTATTTCATTCACAGTATTCATTACTGCTGTTATCTCAGTTATCAACTCCTTCCTATTTTTCTCTTGTCTCTCCACAATTCTTTTTATTCTCTTTATTAATGTCTTGATATACGGGTTTGTAGTTTGAGACCAGTCATTCTGAGGGTCTTCATTGTTTTCATTCTGAAGTCTGTTTTCTCAGTGACTGACCTCCCGGGGGTCTTTGTGAGACCCATATTCTTCTTTTGGTTTTTCTTCATTTATGTAGAATTTACTCTTCCCCACCTTCCCCCCTTCTTTAATTCTGTTGTTCAGGGATGGTGGGGTTACTTTTACTTCTGTTTGCTCAGTCTCCTGTTCTTCCTTATGTGGTTTTTCTGGCTTTGTTCAGTTCTGAAGCTGGACTGTGGGTTGGGGGTTGTACTTTTTGCAGTTTTGAGGTTTAATGGAGGAAGGAGCTGTGATTCAAAGTCTGCTGCAGATCCCAGTATGCACTGACAGATGTATGGCCACCCCAGAACACACTTCACACTGCCTTATAATCTCTCCATACAGTGGGGGTATAGGTTTGCTCCGTGGAAGCAAAATGAGGTAAGAAAGAGGAAAATAATGGAAAAAGGAAGGAGGGGAGAGAGAGGAAGGTGGAGAGAGAGGAGTAAGATGGAAAACAGACAGACGTATCAACTAACAAATCAAAAGAGACACAAAGGCAGAAAAGAGTAAAAAACAAAGTTAAACATACAGATAATCATACAAACACACATTCCAACAAAAACCTGTCTATTGATTTACTACTCTTCCCATACACAAACAGGAAGTCTAAAGATTAGAAAAAAATTAGTAAAATAACAGAAACAAAGCACGTATAAAAACGTTATCAAAAACAGGAAGAAAGAGGGAAAAAACTCAAAAAACCAAACAAAAATAAGCAAAACAAACAGACAAAAAGTAAAAATAAAAACAAGGAACCAAACTCACTCTGAGGTCATTCCTATAAGTCCAACGTCCTTTCAGCTCTGATCTCTAGCCCCTCCCCTCTGCTCTCAGCACAGGCAGGTAGGGTTACTCACAGCTTGGGTCAGATGCCCCAGGCTTACTCTGGAAGGAGGGTGGATCAGATCTGAACTCTCCCGGCTTGCCGACTGTCAAGTCTGTCACTCAGATCTGACCTCTCTGTGTCCAATCCAGCATGGGGGAGGGGCTTCTGTCTCACCAGTTTGATGAGATTACCTTAGGTCCCAAGTTTGAGGGTGGGCGGAGCTGGGCAGAGCTGGGCGGGGCAATGCAGGTCTCTGCCTGGTCCTGGGACAGC
>CAUYQG010064374.1:0-28063 GCA_963574415.1 Tarsius wallacei | reverse complement strand
TGAGGTTCTTATGAAGTTTTTTCTTTGTGTGCTTGTTTTCTATTAACTTTGAGGTTAATGTATGTGAGTCTTTTCAGGTTTCTTGTTGTGCTGTATTCTCTGTTGATTCTGTTCTTTGCTGTTCTCTTGCCAAGTGTGTGGTTATTCTTTGTTTTCTTTCTTCTGTGCTTCGTACCTCTTTAAGTGTCTCCTGTTGAGCTGCTCTGGAAGCTGCATAATCTCTTAGGAATTGGATGTCTGGGAAGGATTTTAATTCTCCATCAATGATGAATCTGAGCTTTGCTGTATAGAAAATTCTTGGTTGAAATTGTTTTTCCTTGAGGACTTTGAATATATGGCTCCAGTCTCTTCTTGGTGTAGTGTTTCTGCCTATAGGTCTGCTGCTGCCTCTGATTGGTTTTCCCCTGTATGTAGTCTGGCCTTTCTCTCTTGCTGCTTTTAGGATTTTTTCTTTTGTGCCTACTTTGTGTATGTGAATTACTATGTGTCTAGGAATTAGTCTTCTCATCTGATGTCTTGTGGAGTTCTCTGTGTCTCTTATGCTTGGTTGGTCACATCTCTGGTGAGATGGGGAAAGTTTTCTTGTATTATCTCCTGGAAAACTTGCTCCACATTGTTCTTCACTTCCCTTTCTTCTTCTGGGATATCAATCAGATGTAGGTTGGCCTCTTAACATAATTGCATATCTGTTTTAGGCTTTGTTCTTTCTTTCTGAGTCTTCTTTCTATGTTTTTTACAGATTGGTTTAATTCCATGGTCTGGTCTTCAAGTTCTGAGATTCTTTCTTCAGCTAGATCAATTCTGCTTTCCATGCTTGTCATCTTGTTATTTATTTCCTGGATGAAATTTTTTATTGCCAAAATCTCTGCTATAAGTTCTTTCAGTATTGCCTCTTGGCTTTCTTGAGTCTTATTCACTCTTTTCATTCATTCCCTAATACCTGTCATATTCTGGGGACAGTCGTTAGTGACTTCCATTGTCTGGCCACCAAGGTCTGATTTTTTAGGAGTTTTGTATTTGGTGCACTTGAAATTGCCTGAGGCCTTCCTATGGTTTATCCTCATTTGTGACAGATCTCTTGTGTTTCTCTTTAGTTCTGTTATTCCTTGTCAGTGGGAGAGGCTTCCTCTTCTGATGTTTGCTCAATCTCCTATTCTTTCCTGATCCAGGCTCTGGATCTGTTCTATTTTGAAATAGGATGGTGGATGGGAAGCTTTGCTGTCTTTTGTAGTTTTTGAAATTTGAATAATATAGGGGATGGGTGCTAGGAATCAGAAACTCCTTGCAAATTAAAATGTTCACTTATTGTGGTATGTGTTCCCTGATACCCACTCCCCACCACCACTCTATATGACCATGCAAAGCATAAGCCAATGCAAAAGCAATTGAACACATACACACATACCCCAAAACAAACCGCAATAATAACAAAGTGAAACAAAACAAGCAACAACAAAAAAAAACCCAAGAAAACTAAACAAACACACACATGCTTATCACAAAGTATATAGAGAAGAAAAACAAAAAGATCAAAGGGAAAATTAAAAAAAATAAATGAAATAAAATATTAAAAAAGAGATTCAGGTAGAACCCTCACACATATATTGATATACACCTTGAACTATAAAAAATGAATACAAAAAATGCAGAAGAACAAAAGAGCAAAAACAAATAACAACAAAATTGAAAGGTGAGCTCTCAGTCATTCACATACACTCATAAACAGAAAATGACAAATAAAAGATGAAAGAAAAAGAAAAAAAAACCTGGGAGGATGCAGCTCAAACCCTCACATACACATTCATGCACAAAGGAAACATATTTAAAAGTTGATGAACTAGCAAACAGTCAAAAAAATCTAATAATTAAAAAATAATTGAAAATTAAAAAAAAAAAAAGCCTGTCCTCTTGTGGCAGGCTCTATAATTGTTCCTCTAATCAGGTCTCTCCAGCAGAACCACCTCTTTCACTCTCTCCTCAGGGAACAAAGCAGGGAAGGAGGCAGGGCAGTGGAGGTGAGTGGGGCTGCAGTTCTACCCTCCCATTCTCATATGGTCAGAGAGATCTCCTCTTGTGGGGAGGTATGAGATTGTCTTAGCCCCAGGTATGTACTCTCACTGGGGGTGCCCCAACCAGACCTATTCTGGAATGAAGCTCTCCTTTTGTGACTCTCATCCAGCCTCTGCCTGGCTTCGTCCCTCTCAGTCGTGGCCCAGCTGTGTGGGTCTGACATTCAGAGGATTGCTAGGAGGAGGAGGTTTTGGTCAGCCCTGGATTCATCACTGATCTCTTAGGAGTTCTTCCTCATCCTTTTCTGACCAAACCCTTTGTCTCATGGCTGCATCAGCGTAGGGAGTGGGGTGCCTGGAACTCAGCACTCATCAGGTCCCTCTGAAGTTTGTGCTCTCAGGATATTCCTTCTGGGTCACAAGCAATTCCTGATTAGTTGATCCACCAGTCACAGAGATCGGGTCTGTTGCTCCGTGGTGAGCAAGTCAGATCATTTTCCTGCCCTGCCTTCAAGATGGTGGTGGGGTGCCTCTCTTGTCCGCTTTCATGGGAACTTGCCTCTACACTCCCTTCACAACCCCTGCCAGGTGCTGAAGTGGTGAGGCAAAGCCAGGATCCAGCAGTCTCTCTCCTGCTTTAGTGGTGAGGGAGAGCCTGGGGCGATAGTTTCCCCCCCCCACCACCACTTTTTCAAAGGAAAACTTCTGTCCATTTAAAAAAAAAACAATGGCACTCCACTCCTGCAACCTGGAAAGGGTCAGGGACGAAGTAGAGAAGCTGCAGCACCAGCTCTTGCACCATGGGCCTGGCCACCCTCTCATGAGCTCCACTTAGTCTCTCCCTACATTTTCTTCCCAGGGAGGGTTTGTTGATTAAAAAAAAAAGAAAAAGAATATGGCACTCAGCATCTGTATCCTGGAAATGACTAGGGTCCAAGCCCAGCCACTGTGGCACCAGCTGCTGCACCAGGAGAGTCCTGGCCTCTAGCTCCCTAGCCCTCACTCATTCAGCCACTCACACGCTCACTCGCTCACCAGCACATACACAAAATTTTCCATACACTCACTCACTCACACAGGGACTCACATAGTCTCACTGGCTTGGCCACCATCTTCTCAAGTCCTCCATTTTTTTAATATATCATCATTTTGTATAGAAAAAGATCTTATATGGTACATATTTATCCTATAATAAAATGGCTGACTTTTTTTTAAAGCATGTTAAAAATAGTATAAATATGTCAAAAATGGTCAGTTAAAGGTTTGTGGAAAACAGTAACTTACAGTGACCTGTAATCCTGTGCTTTCAAAAATTTTAATATTTAAACTTTTCAAGCTCTTAATTCATTCTCTCTGGGGCAGGAGAGGCAAAACAAACAAACAAGCTTCAGAAGCCACATCCACCCCACACCTTCTTCCTGAACTGCCTGCAGACCAGCCTGGATACCTGGTACCAATTATGTCCTGAAAGGAAGATTGACTTCAGCCCAACTGGGAATGCCACTATCAAGTACTCCTGACCACTGAGACCACCATACTGACTGCAAAAAAAGGGTTGAAGTCATTATACATCTGTTAAGGGAGCAACAAAGGATTTAATAAAAGGAGGGGGAAGAAAAACAGTGGAAGATGCACAAGGTGCCTGGGAAACCTAACTGTAAAGTTTAATGCTTGTCAAGGTTTACATTACCTAAAAGATCAAAGACAGCTCACACAGATAGATAAATATCTCCATACTGAACACATCTCAGATAAATAGGAACTTCTCTGTCCTAGGTATGTATGGTGGACCACACAGCACCAGGGGTGGACTGCTGCTACTCCATTTGTAGATTCTAGGGGATGGAATTGCTTACAACTCAAATATAAAGGGTCACAAACTCTAGAAATTAAAATGGGTTATGGAGACACCAATGCCTAGGGTAGAATAGGTCAAATTGTTGGTACTAGCTTTAAACAAAAGCAGCTGTTATGCATGTGCTATGGGATGGCCATAAGTGCAGGTGGTCCCATTCCCTCTCAGCTGGGACACAGAACCCACTGGGATGAGTTATATGTTTATGCCAAAACAAGGATGCCTGGGGAAGTGAGACTTGTAAGAACTTGTCTCTGCTCTTTCCTTCAATGCAGAGGTCAGATCTGAGAGCAATCCTCTCCTTTTCCATAGGGATAATGAATCACTCCTCGTGTCTCTGTAGGGGAAGGTTTCATGACTCCTGTGGAACAATTGCTGACTTGTACTCATGTCCTAAATGTCTCTGGTGAATCCAGCAGCAACTTCTCAAGCTTACACATCCCTCAAGTAAATATCTGGTGGCATTGTGGATGGGAAAGTCTACGTGACTTGCTGCAGTCCAACTGAACCAGGATTTGTGCATTGGTCCAACTGGATATTCCATTTACCTTGGCATTCCGTCCCACATCTGAAAACACTCAGATTCCCCACCAATTTTGGAGAACACTACAAAGGTCCTTTGACTCTAATGTGTTCATTGACTCCATAGGAGTCCCCAGAGGAGTCCTTAATAATTCAAGACAAAAACCAAGGAGCCACAGGGTTTGAGTCTACACTCTTTTAATACAAATGTAGATTGGATTAAATAAATTTACTATAATCAGCAAAGGCTTATAATCTATATTAGAAATTCTCTTCAAGGAGTAGCTAGCCAATTAGATGCTACTAGCAGGATGACTTTGGAAAATCATATGGTATTGGATATAATGTTGGAAGAAAAGGGTGGGGTCTGTGTTATGTTGTGTGTGGGGGTGTTGCACTTTTATCCCAAATAACACTACCCCAGATTGAACTATTACTAAGGCATTCCAGGGACTGGTCATCCTAGCCAATGAACTGGCTGAGAATTCTGGAATCTGATTCTTTTACATATTGGTTAAAAAGTTGGTTTGGAAAATGGATAGGAATGGTAGCTTCAGTCTTAACCTCTCTTGTGATTGTAGCTGGAATATTAATGGCTGTAGGATGTTGTATAATTCCCTGTGTTAGAGGTTTAACTCAAAGATGTCCATCAGTTAGTCCCATAATAACATCACGGTGATGGAAACTAAATTAAATCTTGAAGAAGAAAGTCAAAAATTATTAGAGAAACTTAAAATAACCCTGAATCATAACGAAAATGAAATCAAAATGTTTTAAAAATAAAAGAGAAGGGGATTGTGAGAAATAAGAATGGTGATTTGCTTTCAAATTGGAGCCTAGCTTATCTTGGGTTCTCAAGATGGCGTCTAAATGCTTTGTGCTTTTCTTTTGTTGATTCACGTCATGGTTCTCTGTGCTTCCTTTTCACAGGCTCTTTACTTTGGTGGGCTTCATGTTTAAACTTTTGACATAATCCAATCAGAATGATTCTGTAAGCCAATCAGCAAATAGGACATGCAAATGAAATCATTCTGTAAGCCAATCAAAATATGTCCCATAGCCGGGCTCGGTGGCTCAGCCTGTAATCCCGCGCCTTTGGGAGGCTGAGGTGAGTGGATTGCCTGAGCCCATGGGTTCGAGACCTGCCTGGGCAACTTGGCCGAGACCTCATCTCTACAATAAATCAAAAATCAGCTGGGTATGGTAGCGCGCGCCTGTAGTTCCAGCTACTTGGAAGGCTGAGGCGGAAGGATCGCAGGAGCCCAGCAAGTCGAGGCTGCGGTGGCCATGAGCGGCCACTGCACTCCAGTCTGGGCAACAGCGAGACTCCAACTCAAAAAAAAAAAAAATGTCCCATAGGCATCATATGGCAAAACTTATAACTTCTGCAGTACTCCTCCAATGAGGAACCAGGGAGAGGAAACCGAGTTTTAGGGATAAAAGTGCTCGTTCTTCCTGCTTCCATGTGTCTGGCCACCAGACACCTGCTCTTGCAAGATTGTCATTAAAGTCTCGCTTGTTCTGCACTCCACATCTGTGTCCATCTTTTGATTTTGAATAGGTGAGTTTATTTCTCACATTATGGTGGCAAATCTTAGCATTATAAGATTTCAGGTGTCTTTTGCTGTCATCTTTATATTTTACATATTATTTGGATTTACTGGAAGAAGTATAACATGTATGATAAGAAAAAGGCTAGTTTCTTATTTATTCTTTAAAACACTTTAAAAATTTTGTAGTAAAATTCGATTACATTTCATTTAACTATTTCTTCTTGATTTTTCTTATTACAGTATCTTCTTTTTAGCAGAAGACCTAAAAGTTTTTCTTTAAACAAATGTTCCAAGGTAACATAGCATAGAACATACTATTCTAATAAGCCTAGCAAAAAGAAATGATTAAATACCTTCATAATTACTAGAAAGTAAAAATAGATTAGTACAGTTCTGTTCCATAATAATGTGGAAGGCTCTGGGTTTTCCATTCCCCTACAAAACAAAAGAAGAACATTGAAAAAAAATGTCAAAGGACAGAAAAGATACATGCAAAAAATGACCCGGCAAAATTAACTGAAAAAGAGATGTAAATGTCCTAATAAACTCATGAAATAATGTATAAGTTCCCAATTATCAAGGAAAAATGCAGATGAGAAAAAGATATAATTGCTCACCTTTTATTATATTGACTGATTTTTAAAGAATAACAGCTGTGACAGTACAGAGACTAGCTTTCAAGTATGTTGCTGGTGAAAGTGTACATTGGTGCAAGGTTACAGAAAACAATTTGCATTAAAAAACTCATATGCCTAGAAGCAGTGATTTTGTTTCTAAGAATATATCACAAGAAAATCAGAAACAGACACACTAGTTAGTTAACAGAGATGTTCACTGATGCATTATTTTTTAATGACAAACATTGAAAACGTTAAAGGAAATGATAAAATAATTTATAATGTATATTAAAATTTTTAAAAATTTACAGACATGTTTTAATGCTATAGAGAAGTGTTTATGATATACAGTATATTGTCTACATGTTTATATGCACATTAAAAATAAATTAACTAAGGAAGGAAGAAAATATGCTAAAGATAATAATTGCTATGTTATTGTTGTGTATGGTAGAGTTTAAAGTGACTTTTTAATTTTTTTTTAATTTTATTTTTTTAGTCAAAGTCTCACTGTCACCCAGACTGTAGTGCAGTGCAGTGGCACGCTCATGTCCAGCGCAGCCTTGACCTGCTGGACTCAGGTGATTCTCCCACCTCAGCCTTCCAAGTAGCTGGAGCCACAGGCATGTGCCACCATGCCTGGCTATTTTTCTTTTATTTATTGTACAAACATGGTATCAACAAGTTGCCCCGTCTAGACTCAAACCTCTGGGCTCAGGCAATCCTCTCACCTCTGCCTCCCAAGAGTACTGAGATTACAGGCATGAACCATGCACCTGGCCTTGACTTTTATTTCATTTCACATGTAGTTTGGCTTTTAAATCATTCTTGACTGCAGAGTTCAGGAATAAAAAAGTTAAATAGTAGAACTATAAAAAGTCTGTAAAAGCTGCAAGTAATGTTATGTTATTTCTAATATATCTCCACTATCAAAAGAAGTTATCAATCATCTATAAACCATGACTAAAATCTGTTTGCTTCTCATGTAGAATATTTACCTGAAAAACAAACACTTTCTATGGATCAAGAAAGAAATTAACATGTACTTTAGATAAATTTTAAAATAGTTTTATTTTGGGTAGAGGAAAAATATTTTTTTTTTAGTAAAATAGTGTGCATTCTGCATCAGAAAACAATGTAGAGTTTGACCAAGTGAACACAAATATCAACACAAATTCTGACTAGCATACCAAAGAATCAATTAAGAGCTAAGAAGAGAGGAAAAAAAGTCTTTAATAGGGTAGGAGGCATGGTAAAATTCTTTCTGAGATTAAAAACTAGGAAAGAGTTTTTGTAATACCTAGAGAGAAACCATCTAAAATCATGAACATGAAAAGATAAATATTTTAAGATCCTTTTCTCCCATGACCATATGATGTTGAACTCCATCACAAGAATGGGTTAACCTGCTGTATCAGGTCAAAAATCGTTGGATCCTGAATAAAGCACATCTATCTATTTCAAGAAAAGAAGTGCCTTCTCACCTGAAGCTGCTCTTCTGACTGATAACATGCATTATTATTAAGTTTCTCAAAGAAACTAATGATGACAGATATCAGAAATACAGAGCTCTTTAAATAGCAACTAAAATTTATATTATGAAAAGAGACAACGCCATCCTCATTTATCAGATACATTCACTTCATTCATTCAACATTACTGAGCATTTATAATGAACGAAGAATTTACTAAGTGCTGTGCAGGCAAATTAAGTAGGATTGATTTGGTTTTGATCTAGTAGTCAAACTAGTAGAAATACTAGAGGGTTATGGGAGTACATATTGTGAGCAACTAGGGAAGATAAACAATTCTCAGAGGAAGGGACCTTAAAATAGAGAATTAAAATATGCAAGAAAATATGACTTAATGTGAGCAGAGTTAGTCTGAATATCTCCCAAATTGTATGAGACAAGGTTTTTTGAAGAATTAGTCTTGAAATAAGTGGGAGGTTCTTTAGGGGAAACCCAAACTTCACCTACATCCAGCCTACTTACGGAGTTAATCCTCACTTGTACTCCACATTCCTATAATAAAATAAAATTTAAAAATAAAAAGATACAAATAGAAATTAAAATATTGAGGTAAAATAGTGACAATAAAATATAATTTGCACTATGATAATAAAAGAAACATAGCAGGAATCTGAGTAAGAACAGTAACATTTTAGGGAAGAAAAAAAAGCAAACCATTCTGGCAGGCCAATTAAATTTTGCTTAATAAATGTCTTGGTTAAAAATATGTCTGGATTCCTGATAGTCTCCCTTAATTTTTTTTTTTTTCTAGTTGAAAAAAGCATGGGTGGAAAAAGAGTTAAACAAAACCTTTTTTTCCCCCTCTCACCTTAGGTGTGCAGCAACAGGATTTGAGCACAACTTTTAATATCTCTCAGTGAGGTTAAGACCCTGGCAGACAGATAACTAGGAGCATAGCAGAACCTAATAAATTTACACCCCTCTGGCACAGGGCATGTGCCACGGCCTACTTCATTTTGTAAGAAGAAAATATATTTAAATTCAAAGTACTGTTTTATTTGTTCAAATAAACAACATGCCCGCCCCCCCTGAAGGAACCATATCTCTT
Source organism: Tarsius wallacei (assembly GCA_963574415.1). NCBI lineage: Eukaryota > Metazoa > Chordata > Mammalia > Primates > Tarsiidae > Tarsius > Tarsius wallacei. The sequence continues at coordinate 18,927 of CAUYQG010064374.1, read as the reverse complement.
TTCTTATGACAATTGAGTATTTATTAATATATCACTATGATTAGTTTCAGCCTTACTCTTATTTCCGTGTCTTGCTAGGATACAAAAATCTTATATTCCTATGAGAACTGGTTGCTTTGTCTGGGCACGATAACAAATATTGGTTTCACTTTTCCCCATGTATCAGTCTTAATAAAATTCAAGTTCTCTATATTCTAGATGATGCTTCTTAAAATCTATCACTATTTGGTGGTCTCTGCTGATTTGGAATGTTCGAGAAACTATCCAGCCTGTTCCTGTTTGAATTACAATTGGAATTGTAATGTGGCTACTAAGCATCACATATGCTTTGAAATTGAGAATGAATGGCTGGCAGAGGAGTGGTATGTGTATCATATATGTGCAGTATTACACAGTGAAGCTATGATTAAAAGAGGCAGGACCAGCCTAGACTCTCAGAGGCATATGCCTGTGATAGAAGAAGAGTCCTCTTGGACAGTCTTTACAAATTAAAGCTTACCAGATGCTTGAGTCACCACTATATTCAAGTAAGAAAAACAGATGATTTTTTAAACAGGTTTTTAAGATCCTAATTTTTCTAATTTTCTACTTTAGCAAAAAACTATGCAGCAAGCATCGAAGAAGTAATTAAAGTCAAGATGTTCAGGAAATTAACTTCAATAGCATTAGAAGGGAAGACATAATGCTCTAGGGTATGCTGTGTTTGGTACAACATGCCTGATATAATTTTGAGGAAAAATTGAATAATTAAATGTACAGGAGCATACTGTTTTGCAACACCCTAGCATTGTTAGTGCCCTTACCTGAAATTGTTACCTTTACATGCTTATTAATAGTCCAACCATCAATTTCAGGCATGCATGTCCCAGTCCTAAAGAGAAGAGCTGGGTGATTTTCTTTCTTTTTTTTATTTTAAAATTGTGGGGTAAAATTCAGGGTCAGGTATAAAATTGGTCATTATGCAGGTATCTGTGTTGAGGAGTTGTGCCCCCCCCCAAGCAGTTTCCCGCTACTGACAGTACCTTTCTTATAGTAATATGATAATTGCTCAATGTCCCCTTATGAGTGAGAATGTGTGGTACTTAGTTCTTTCTTTCTGTGATAGATCACTCAGTATTATAGACTCTAAGCTCATCCAAGTTGCTACAAATTTCATAGTTTTTCCTTCTTTATGGCTGCATAATATGTACCACATTTTTTTGTATCCAGTCCTCTTTCAATGGGCAGCACAGTGGGTTCCATATTTTTGCTGTTGTGAATAATGCTGCAATAAACATGCATGTGCAGGTATCTTCTTCATAGAGTGATTTGAGTTCCTCCAGGTATATTCCCAGATGGGGGATTGCAGGGTCATATGGCAGGTTGATTGTTAGATCTTTTAGGAATTGCCAACTGTTTTCCACAGAGTTTGTACTAGTTTACACAATCACCAACAGTGTGGAAGTGTTCCCTTTTCTCCGTAACCTCTCAGCATCTGTTTTTTGAGTTATTGATTATGGTCACCCTGACTAGAGTTAGGTGGTATCTCAGTGTGGTTTTAATTTGCATTTATTTGATGATTAGTGAGGCTGATTTTTATTGTTGTTTGTTTTCTGTGGTAAAAAGAGAAAACATAAAATTTACCAACTTAACCACTTTTAAATATATGCTATGATAGTGTTAAGTATATTCAAATTATTATGAAACAGATTTTCAGAACTGTTTGTCTTGAAAAATCTGAAACTGTTCTCATTAAACAGCTCCCCTTTCCTACCTGCCACCCTCCAGTCCCTGGTAAGCATGATTCTACTTTCAGTATTTAGAAATTTGATTACTTAGGTACCTCATATAAGTAGAATCATACAATATTTTTCTTTTTGTGACTGACTTATTTTATTTAGCATAATGTCCTCAAAGTTTATTCATATTATAGAATGTGATGAGACTTCCTTTATGAGGCTAAATAATATCCCACTGTATGTATATACTACATTTTGTGTATCCATTCATGCATTAATGGACATTTGAGTTGCATACATCTCTTCGCTGTCTTGAATAGTGCCACTATTTGGATTGGTGTGCAAATATCTCTTTGAGACAACACTTTCAATTATTTTAGATATATTACAGAAGTGAAATTGCTGAATCATATGGTAGTTATATTTTTAATTGACAGATTTCTATAGTTTTTTATAGAACTATAGAAGTTCTATATTTTACATTGCCATCAACACTACAAAAGTCTCCCAATTTCTCTACATTCTCACCATCATGTGTTGTTTTCTGATTGTTCTGGTTTCTTTCTCTCTTTTTTTTTCCTTTTCCTTTCATAAGATATCATAATAGGTATGAGGTGATATTTCATTGTGGTTTTGGCTCGCATTTCTCTGATGATTAGTGATGTTGGGCATCTTTTTATATGTTCAAATTTTCTTGAGCAAATGTCTGTTTAGATTTTTTGCATTTTTTAAATTAGGTTATTTGTTTTTCTTTGTTTTGTTGTATTTTGTAGTAAGTTGTAAAAATTATTTCTATATTCTGGGTACTAACCCTTTATTGGGTATATGATTTCTTTTTATTTTTTGCATTCTGTAAATTGCTTTATCAATGTTGATTGTGTTCTTTGATACAACAAAAGTTTTAAAATTTGATGTCGTCCCATTTATTTGTTTATTATTATTTTTTTCCTGTGCTTTTGGTGTCACATCCAAGAAATTATTGCCAAGTCCAATGTCATGAATGTTTACCCTCTTTTTTTTTTTTTCAGGACTTTTATAGTTTTAGGTCTTACATTTAGGTCTTTATTTTATTTTTATTTAGTATTTCTTATGTGGTGTGATATACTCGCCCAACTTCATTCCTTTGCAGGTTGATATCTAGTTTATTTGTTGAAAATACTGACTGTTCCTTATTGAGTTGTCTTGGCATCCTTGTTGAATTTGACCACATATATAAGGAATTACTTCTGGGATCTCTATTCTATTCCACTCATCTATTTGTCTATTTTTATGTCAGTATGACATTGTTTTAATTACTGTAGTTCTGTAATATGTTTTGCAATCAAGAAGTACAAATCATTCAATTTTATTCTTCCTTTCAAAATTGTTTTGGCTACTAGGAGTGCTTTGAGATTATGTACATTTTGAAGGTGAATTTTCTATTTTTGAAGAAAGTGCCATCAGGATTTTGACAGAGATTCCACTGAATCTGTAGATTGCTTTGGTTACTATGTACTACTAAGTATCCAGGTGTTGTTTCATGGCATGTTCTGTACATGTCTATTAGGTACAATTTATCTATAGCATTGTAAAATTTTATGTTTTCTTACTGATCTTCTGTTTAGTTGTTCTATCCATTGTTTAAAGTGGGATATCGAAGTCTCTTACTATGTTTTTATTGTTGTTGTTGCTGTTTGTAAGTATTTCTTCACGTCTATCAGAGTTTGCTTTTTATATTTAGGAGTTCTAAGATTTGGAAAATACAAATTTATAGTTGTTATGTATTCTTGGTGAATTGACCATTCAACAATAAATAATGTCTCTCTTTGTCTCTTTAGGTTTTTTAAAAATTAAAGTCGATTATTTATATTAGTATATCCACTCTTGTTCTCTTTTGATTGCCATTTTCATGTAATATCTATTTCTATTTTTTCACTTTCAGACTATGTATCTGTCTAGTCATAAAATATGTCTCTTATAGATAGCATATAGTTGGATCCTATTTTTAAAATCCATTCAGCCAACGTATGTATTTTCAGTGAAGAGTTGAATCCATCTACATTTAAAATAATAACTGATAGAAAAGAACTGATTGTTGCTACTTTGTTAATTGTTTTCTGTACATCTTGTAGCTTTTTTGTCCCTCTTTTTCTCTCTAGCTGCATTCCTTTGTGTTTTTTTTTTTACTTTTTTGTAGCAATATGCTTTGATTCTCTTTATATTTTCTTGTATATATTCTATAGATTGTGTGTGAAACGAATGCAACTAAATAAAATATCTTAAAGACATAAAATTCTCTTTCAATCTGATAACAGATTAATCACATGCAAAATCTCTACTCTCCACACTTTATGCCATTGGTGCCCAAATTGCATCTTTATATATTATATAACCATTAACATATATTTTTAATTTTATAACTGGGCATTTAAATTCTATGCACCAAAAATTATTATAGTGCAGGCTATTGATTTTGTTCATGTTTTTACCTTTATCAGAGAACCTTCTATTTTTTAGAGCTTCATATTTGTATCTACCTTTTTTTTCATTTTAACTTGGAATCTCTTTAGAATTTCTTGTAGAGTAGTAGGGCTAGTGATAATAAACTCCCCCTTCTTTTGTTTATCTGGAAGAGTCTTAATTTTTATTCTATTTTTGAAAGAGATTTTTGCCATATGCAGTATTCTTGGTTGACTTTTCTTTCAGCACTTTGACTATATCATCACAATTCTTATGACCTACAAAGCTTCTGATGAGATACCTTCCGATAATCTTATGGCAGCTTCCTTATATGCGATGCTTCATTTTTTTTCTTGCTGCTTTCAAGATTTTTTCTTTGTCTTTGATTTAGATAGTTTGATGGCAGTGTATATCAATATGGTACTCTTAAGGTTTGTCCTAGTTTCAGTTCTTTGAAATTCTAGAATCTGTACATCTAGTTCTTTCCTTAAGTTTGGGAGATTTTCTGTCATTATTTCTACAAGTAAACTCTGTGCCCTTTTCTTCCCTCTCTTCTCCTTCTGAATCTCTCATAATTGGTCTGCTTGACAGTGTCCCATATGTATCTGATGTTCTCTTTACTTTTCTTCATATATTTTTAGCTTTTCTGACTCAGTGATAGTAAGTGGCCTGTCTTTATGTTTGACAATTGTTTATTTTGACTGATCAAGTCTGTCTTTAAACTCTTTTGAGTTAAGCTCCAAAACTTCTGTTTGGCAATTTCTTTATAGTTCCTTTTCTTTTTTTTCTTTCTTTTTTTTTTTTTTGTGTTGGAGTCTCACTCTGTCACCCAGACTGGAGTGCAGTGGCCGCTTCCGGCCACTGCAGCCTCGACTTGCTGGGCTCCAGCGATCCTTCTGCCTCAGCCTTCCAAGTAGCCAGAACTACAGGCGCACGCTACCATACCTGGCTAATTTTTTTTTATTTATTGTAGAGATGAGGTCTCACCAAGTTGCCCAGGAGGGTCATGAATCCGCGGGCTCAGGCAATTCACTCACCTCGGCCTCCCAAAGCGAGGGATTACAGGCTGAGCCACCGAGCCTGGCCTCTTCATAGTTTCTATTGCTGCTGATAGTCATACTTTGCTCAAGTATGGTTTTTCTGGTTTATTTTGTGTAATTATCTATCTGTGTTCTCTTTTAGATCACTGAGCATCCTTGGGACTTATATAATTAATTTCTTTATCAGGCAGCACATTTATTTGTATTTCTTTAAACCTGGATTCTGAAATTTTATTTTCGGATTTGACTATGTTTTCCTGTTTCTTCATATGTCTTGTAATTTCTTCTAGAATTTGGTCATTTGAAAAAAAAACAACTACCTCTCCTAATCTTTGCATACTGACTTCATACAGGGGAAGACCCTCAGTGGTGGGGATGATTGTAATAGCTTTTTTTTTTTTTCTTCTCACAGTCTTTGGTAATTTCTTTCTCTTCTTGGCATCTCTCTGCAAAACTGGAGCTCTAATGTGCTTCTCACCTTTGTTTTATAAAGACTTCTTCTAGCACCAGTCCTGTCAGCCCTCCAACTCTAATTAGAGACAGAAAACAATCCTTCATGTAGTCTCCATACAACCAGAAATTTGAACACACTGGTCAATTTTTATTTCTTTCCTAAGGGAGGGAACCTAGTATGAGGGTTTTCCTCTTATTTGTTCTGTGTTATGCTGCACAGGGTGAGGTGAACCAAACAGGAATGGCAGACATAACACATTTTTCTACCATTTTCATAGGAATCCCTTCTTGTTTTGACAAAGAACTAGATGTTACAGCTTCTCACCTGATCTCCAGAGTTTTCCCAGAGGTATTATCATTGTTACATTGTTGATAACTTGGTAACTTTGTAGAAAAAAAAATCGGTAGTTTCTATTCTGCCGTCTTGCTGAGGTCTACCTCCCTTCTTATTTCATTTTCAACATTTAAAAAAAATTATCTATTAAGTTTTAGATAGTCCTAACTTCTAGGTTCTCATAGATTCCCTGTTTAAATCTGTAGCACCACCAATCAAATATCTATACTGCTTATTTGATCATGCCATTTTATTTCTTAAATCTTTACAGTGGCCTCTTTTTGTCTGCAGTGTAAAATTCAACCTCCTGGCCCCCTCCCTACCAACTTTTCCCACTTAATCTTCTAATTCTGCCTTTAGCTTATACAACTTTATACCTACAAATGTCTTCCTTGCTCACCTATTAATCCATACCTTCACCCAGCATGATTTCACATATGCTATTTTTGTTTTTTAACTCCTAAAACTGTAGATTTGACTTTCCTTTTTACTAACAAAATACTCTACCAAGACTATGAATGAATGAAATGCTTTGAAGGAGATTCTAACATGACGGCATTTTGTACCTCTAATATAAACCTAAGCACAAGATAATTTTGTAGTTATTTTGATTATTGCAAAATAGGTTTAATGCATGGTGATGGATGGAACTGTTGCTCCTAGCTACTTGTTATGTTATCAAAACTTTGTTACTCTGTTTACCCTCAGAAAAATTAAATTATAAAGATGTAGATAAGAAGCCTGAGACACTTTTAGTGTGGTGAAAACTTTGGCTGTGCAAAAATGTTCAAGTAGCTGTCTTTGGAGATTTTTTTTAAATGATACATGGGAACAGACAAGGTAAGAGTAGAGAAGTGAAAAATGTAGAAGCGGAAGATACTTCCGTTTTGAAGTGGAAGATATGTCAAACTTCAAAGGCCTAGGAGTAACTTTGCTTTTTTTTTTTTCACTATGACATGTAAATATTTTCATTATGAAAATATACTACATGAGTAATATATGGCTACAATCTCACTGGAAAAGATTGAAACTATCTTGAAGACTATAGCATAAACATGAAAACATGCCCTCGCTTTAACATCTCTGCCACTCCTTTTCACGAAGGCATTTACTGTTAACAATTTTATGGGTTTGCTTTCGATCCTTTTCTATGCATTCACATAATGATAACAGATAAAATTTTATATATTAGAAAAAGTTCTACATATTCTGTGATGTCGTTTGCCTTTAACAATTTGTTTTGAACATATTTCTACTACTTCAGTACAGACAGGTGTGTATTTCATTCTTTTGGTGGCTGAATATTTTTTAGTAATACTCTGATTTATTTGACTATCTCCCTGATGATATGTTGTACCCAGGTTATTATTTAAAACTATATTTCAGTGCACATTATTGTAGACGCATCTTTGTATAAATATAGAAGTTGCTGTACAGGATAAATTTGTAGAAAACTTGGAGAGTCAAAGGATATTTAAATCTTAAATTTTGTTAGATTTTGCCAAATTTTCTTCATAAAGACTTAAGTATTTTACATATTTCTAATAGTATGTGACAGTGTTTATTTCTTTGCATCCTAACCAACACAAGATCTCTCTCTCTCTCTCTCTCTCACTCTCTCTCTCTCTCTCTCTCTCTCTCTCTCTAGCAAAAAAGAATGTGTGGGGAGGTAAGTATATAGGAATAGACACAAAGTAAGAAACAAAACTACCTGGTGATGTAGTGTCTGTGAATAATCTGGAGCAGTTCTCACATACTGATCTGTATACTAATCCAGATACTCAGACTCTTACAGGTCTACCATGAAATGGTAATTGCTTCATGAGAAAAATGAATATAAGTTCATTTATACTCGTCAAAGAAGTAAATGTCTTCAATGAGCTAAAGTTTGAAGTATAAAGTAAATCTTCTAGACTGAGATTAAATCCTGCCTAATTTAGGCAGCAAATGACATTTATTTTATGACATAATGATGAGAGCATTTACCATTGGGCTGTAAACAGGATATTCATATAGCTTTAAAAAGTGTTTAAATAGATGAGAAAAACAATGACTCCAGTATTGCATTAGGTATCAGCAGATATGGCCACAAAGTATTCATTTTCTCCTGTCCTATGAGCATCCTGATCTTTTAACAAATATGTTTCTTTGTGTAGTGTTAGCAGAATGATAAATTCAGATACCTGCTTCCAATTGCAAGAGCCTCTTCCCATCCTAGTACAACTATGGAGCAGCTGCATGGCAATTGTTATTATCATAGTTGCTGCCATGCAATGGGCACAGTCACAAGTCACAAAATGCATTGCAAAACATGAATGTCTGCCCTATGCTATCAGTTATTCTTATAAAATCCAACAGAGTTAAGAAAAAAAAGCTTAGTGGTTTACTTTTATATAACCATAGCCACCTTTAAAATCAATTTCCAAGCATAAAGCATGACCTTGGTTTGGAAATAAATGGAATTAATTTGCAGTACCTATTTCTAAGCTTTGCTTTCTAATGCTGGTTTTCACTCACCAATTATCTTTAGTGGCTTAGCTTTTTTCAAAATCACCACAGAATTCATTCAAATAAAATTCTCCAGGACATCAAAATTGTTTAGACAGTCAGCTCTCAGTCACAAAATACTTCCTCAAATTGCATAGGAATCAGGGAGATAACATCTTATTTACCCTCCTTAATCCAGTAAATATCTCAAGCAGAACCAGAGAAAGCAACACAAGTGATGGATGGATGAATATATGATAGAATTTATTAATAACCCAATCAATCAATCAATCAATCAATCTATTCTGATTATTTCTTGTCCCTGGGTGATAAGCTAACAAATGAAAGCAAAAAAAAAAAAAATTGTGAAGTCAATCTTAAAAAGCAACAAAATGTTATTTCACCCTTTAATCTCATGCTCCTTTTCATGTGGCATTTGATTTCAGTTGGCAATCTGAATATGTGGATAGGTTTCGTTTCCCATCGATGTAATTAGGGAATTTCAAATAGTGAGCCAAACTGAAGAGTACATCCTGATTAAAGGCTTCTGCTTTCAGCTACAAAGAGCCAACCCTTAAATCTCGTTTTCTTCTCCTCCCTATGGTGCAAGCTGCACATAATTGGGGATGTTTCTTATAGGAGCCAAAGAAAGCACTGGTTGTACAGGAGTTTTAATATTCAGAGCTCACTGAGCCCGGCCTATCTAGCACCTTTATGGTTCATCTATAAGAAGTGGAGGTCACATGGGCACTCACAGTGCTTAAATGTTACACCTGTACCTGGGATAAGATTGCACAAGATAGTAGTATTCTTTGCCCGGCAGCCTGAGTATGATGCCTATAAACATAGAGAGACATATTTTTGGATTACTATTTTACCTTGCAAAATGTCTTCAGATTTTTCCTGAAAAGAGAACTTTTTATTACACTCAGAGATCAACAGTGTATACTCACAAACAATCTGGTTGTTACGGCTCAGTATCAGACTTTGTTTGCTGCATGCTTATTTGAAAAGTATCAAGTTTGGGGAAGGGAGGAAGAGAAGGTGGCCAAATAAAAATAAGAAAGAAAAAACAACCTATATTAATTACCACACTGTCATGCTTTCATGACTGCTTTTGCCTTCATGTCTATATGGATTTCATTTAAGAACACTGGGTAAAATGAGTCTGGCTCTTTTCCTGGCTATCAGCTTCTGCTAGCTCAATCTTTTCATTAGATCTAAGCAAACACAGGGATTATTATCATTTTTGCAGCATTAGCTTGAGGTTTATGGACAGACTTCCCTTTTTGGCATGGGGATTCAAGCAGTGTTATTTAGTACAGTACGCTGGACAATATCATTGCCACTTATTTTCATTTATTTTAGGTGCTCTCAACAAAGCAAATAAGGTAAGTAATGCCCAAGTTCTAATATCATGATCAAAATATTAACAGTGACCAAAAAAAGGGAGACACAAGGCAAAATATGTTACATGTAGAAATGCACATTGCACAGTGGCCGATGCACAGCTGTATAGATGCTAGTCAAATAATGATGAAGATATTGTTATCATAGTAAAGAAAATAATATACTTCTTGTAGTTTCACATTCCTTTCCTTTTTTTAAGTTTTTATGTCTTTTGTGTTGTTGTTGTTGGAGTCTCACTCTGTCGTCCAGGCTGGAGTGCGGTGGCATGCTCATGGCCACTGCAGCCTTGACCTGCTGGGCTCATGCATTTCTTCCACTTCAGCATTCCAAGTAGCTGGAACTATAAGCGTGCACCACCACGCCTGGCTAATTTTTTGATTTAATGTAAAGATGAGATCTCACCAAGTTGCCCAAGCTGGTCTTGAACACCCAGGCTCAAACAATCCTCTCACCTCAGCCTCCCAAAGTGTTAAGATTACAGGCTTGAGCCACTGCACCCAGCCCTTTTCCTTTAAATAAATAACTTTGACCAATTGACCTTGATCTTTTAGTTTAGTCCTAGGAGAGTGTGTGAAACAAATCCTGTACTTTATTAGCTGTATATTTAAATTTTAATTCAATATTCCAGGTATAAATTTCATCACTTTCTTTATCACCATGGTACTCATTCCCAAACCATCTGTATTGCTCTTTTCTAGCCTCCTTCTCAGCAAAGCAAGGACCTTGCTCCATGTTTTTTCATGTGAGTGCTAGTAGCATTGGCATGGGACAATTATTGATTGTAAAGGACTATCTCATGCTTATAGAATGTGTCATGTCTTTGTCCCCAAGGTCCTTAAATGCTAACAGCACACTCTAGTCTTAATGACCACTTTAACACTCTCAAATATTTTAAAACAATCCACCCTGAATATCACTTCTTTCCTATGTGTTTAAAATTATTTCTATTTCCTGATCCCTCTGTAACATCTGATGATATCTATAGTAGTTGTCTATTGCTGTGAGACAAATTCCCACAAAACTTAATAGTTTAAAACAGCATTTATTTTCTCACAGTGTCTGTGTATTGCAAATCTTGATGTGGTTTAGCTGAGTCCCCTGTCTCAGGGCCACTTACATGACTGCAAACAAAATGTCAGCAGGGGTTAAGGTTTCATCCCAAGACTCGACTGGAGGAGGATTTACTTTCAGACTCACTCATGTTGGCAGGATTCAGTTCCTCATGGAATATTGGACTGAGGGCCTTTATCCTCATCAGTTGCTGGTCCAAAGCTTCCCTTATTTCCTTGTCATATGGGCCTCTCCATACGTCAGCTCACAACACAGCATCTGGTTCCACCAGAGTGAAAAAGTGAGAAGGCAAAAGAAGGTGAATGCCCACAAGATGGAAGTCCCAGTCTTCTATAAGACACTCTCAGAAATGATATCCTTCTTGCTTGGCATATTTATTTGTGAAAAAAGTCACTGGGTACAGCCCATATTCAAGGAGAATGGATTACACAAAGCTTTGCTATAGTTTGAATATTTGTGTTTCCCAACATCCGTATGTGAAAAATCCTAACTTTCACACACACATCCCTTTATGGTGATTTTAGATTTTGTTTGTTTGTTTCTTTTTGCTTGCTATTTAATGTCACACTATCTTCAGCATGGGAATTTTTGAAGAGTGAGTGAGTGAATCACCTCACAGGTACCTAGGTCCCACCCCATGATTCTGCATGTGTAACCCATCAGAATCAGGGTCCCCTCTTACCACCTGCCAGACCTATGTGGCATATTCTGATGGAACCAGCAAAGGAAATTCCTCTTCCCATGGATATGGCCCCCAGTACATAGCAGACCAGAGACTCCCCAACGGATTACAACTTCCATGCTGAAGTGGATACCTGGATCAAGGGTGGGTGGCATACTTTCAACCAGTCATGTCCAGAAAAAGCCATATAGCTCATGATAAAATATTCTTAGGGGATTCCAAATTTTTCATTTAGATTAGAATATAATGCAATTATTAATTATAATACTTGCTTATTGGAGTCACAGAACTTTGGCTATACTCTTAACAAAATTGGTGATGCTGTACACATTTTTTAAATTCTCTGAACCTTTGGTTCTCTAAGATGAGACTGCAAAATGAGATAACAATAACACTAACTTTATAGGATTTTTCATAAGAATTAAGTGGCATTATCATGTAAAGTGTTTAGCTAATGTTAGCTCTAATTAATATAAAATAGTTCTTATATTTATTGCTTTCTTCTATTAATTCTAAATTATGTCTTATTAATATTTATACTATTGTTATGTTGTTAACATCTTGCTGTTACAATTTTGCTCATCTCTTTATTTTAATCTATTTTGGTATAATTTCTTTTGTAGTGGGTACTGAGAAAATAGAATGAAATTAGACTTACTGAGTCACAAAAACTTATTGAAGAGTTTAGTGGAAAAAATTTAATCTAAGTAAATTTATCAAGATTAGTGATATACTCACAATGACCGTACATTTTTGCTATTACTTTTTCTTTTCCTCGTTTGGATTTCTGCTGGATTAAAAATATATATTGTTGCTTTTTGCTACACATTTCTTTGGAAAATATACACTCTTTGCTATTCTTCTCTTCGATTATCTTAAAATTAAACATATACATATAAACAGTTATGTTTTTCTACCTACTCCCTACCCTGAAACAAAACCAAACCCTTAGCCCATTTTCATCTACTATCTCTACTTTTTCTTACATATTCCTTAAATTTGAGTACCACTATTCTATATATTTTATTTTATTCTCTTTTTGGAAATCACTTTTTTTTGGAGTAAATTCCCCATTTTTTTTCCAGATACATTTTGAGTAATTATATGTTTGAAAAATGCATTCATTTCCCTCTCTAATTTGAATATTAGAAAGGAAACATTAATTTATAATATTTGTATTCAAAATTCTAATATTTTAAACCTGTGTTAATATTTAATTTCTAACATTTGTATTAATTTCCAATATTTGTATTTCTAATTTTTGTGATATAACTTTGTAATTCAGTATATCTAAAGTACACCCTCACTTACCTTTTTGGTTTTTTTATAATTTTTAATTTTAAAGATATGGGGTACTATTTAGGGTTAGGTAAACAAATGTTCACTATGCAGGTATCTTTTGGGATGAGGTGTGTTCCCCCCCCACCCCGGCAGTTTCCCACTACCGTCAATCCCATCCTCCACTCTCCACTCACACTTACCCTTCTTTCTTTGTAGATACTGCTTTGATTTCACCTATTCTGTCTGGCAGGTAAGAAATTTAGGGCTATCTGAACCTCATTCCTTCATAGGTAAAATGTTTTCATTTTAGTTTAGTTTTTAAAAAAATCTTTACAGATTTTTTTCATCATTTTAGTTAGGGTTTAAAAATTTCATTCAAAATAAGTTTGGATGTGAATGTCTGTTTTATTTTTCTTGCTCAGCTCCTGGTGGACTTATTCAATCTGAAGGCTCAAGTCTTTACTAAGAAGTTGGGATATTATGTATCAATTGAGTTTGTCAAGAAAGTGGGACTCTTCTCTGAACATGGCAGAAGATGTCTAGTTGGTTATAATTACATCCTCCACAGCCTTGTCCCCTACCTTATGCCATAACATTATCATCATTCATTGTTCTTCAGGCACATGCAAATATATTGTACAATGAAGCCAAAGATAGTCATAATATGTAGGGCTACTAATTTCTATCAAATTCTTTCTCTGGGGGTAAGGTAAATTTTCTCTGACTCTCTTTTTCTGTAAGACATCACTCAGAAACTAGTCAGTGAACATTCAGTGACATGCCACTCATTAATTAATTTGACATGAGAGTTCAAATTCCCATTTTGTACAAGTCATTAGTTGGGCAAGAATTTTGTGTAAATGAACACACAGAATCCAAATGGTATGAGGAAGTAAAGGTCACTGTAAGACTGTGCCACTAAAACCTCATGGAGTATTTTGTTTCTCTCTAGCCCTACAGATACTAAATCATCATCTGACCCGATGGTTTTTCTGGGTTTTTATTTGTCCAGTTGGTCATACCCTCATTGATCTGGTTCTCATTATATGAACACCTCCATCTGCCTCTATTTCTTTTTTTCTTTTTTTTTCTTCTGTGTTTACTGCTCCTTAGGAGATTTCTGACTGCTAGAGTCATTGGCTCTGGCTGCATAAATTGGTGAGCTGAAGCCGCAGATTTGGAGCTGTCCCAGCCTCACTCTTAGGGTTATAAATGATGCTGTCTGGCTGGAGGACACTGCATTAATGGGCATTATGGATAGGCCTGCTCTATTTCAGGACCATGGTTTTCAAGCCAATTGCTTATATCTGAGACACGGGAGATGTAGAAGGCTGTGATAGAGGGAAAGATGTTACCCTTTTTTCAGAAGAAAAACCAATTGAAAATAATACAGATAGTGACTAGATATGTTAGCAATTGAAGAGAGTCAAGGCATATTGGTAAAAAAACATTACAACAAATAAAATAATTTCTTTGCCTGGGTAATAATCTATTAAACCTTAAAGTTTTGTTTTATTTCATGTAATAAGTTGATGAAAACTACTTTTAATATATATCTAATCCTTTCTATTTGTAGGGAATAAAATGGAAATGCACTGTGTATGATAAGGTTAAAGTATGTTTTAAAGTTAAAGGGTATTAAGGAAAAGTTATCTTGGAGCAGAGAAAGGAGGAGAGAAAGACATGACAGATGGTTAACTCTGGTTCAGCATGTTCCCGGAAGCTGGTGTTAGAGGGGTAACTAAGAGCCATATGGAAGCGATTTGCCAGGTTAATGTGTATTTTTCTGTTTGGGTGGTTGTGTATTCGTTTGTTTGTTTTTGAGTCGGCATCTCATTCTGTTGCCCAGGTTGGTGTGTAGTAGCACAATGACAGCTTGGCAGCCTTGACCTCCTGGGTTCAGGCAATATTCCCGCCTCAGCCTCCTGAGTAGCAGGATCTACAACTGTACTTAGCTATTCTTTAAAATTTTTTGTAGAGACATGGTCTTGCTACGTTGCCTAGGCTGGTTTCGAACTCTTGGGCTCAAACAATCCTCCCGCCCTGGCCTCCAAAAGTGCTAGGATTACAGGCAGGAGCCACCATACCCAGTCCAAGTTAACTTTTTTTGTTGTTTTGTTTTGTTTTTGAGACAGTCTCACTCTGTCACCCAGGCTGGAGTGGAGTGGCATGCTCAAGGCTACTGCAACCTCGAACAGCTGGGCTCAGGTGATCCTTCTGCCTCAGCCTTCCAAGTAGCTGAGACTATAGGCACATGCTACCATGCCCAGCTAATTTTTTGATTTATTGTAGAGACGAGGTTTCGCCTTATTGTCCAGGTTGGTCTCAAACTCCTGAGCTCAGGCATTCATCTCGTCCTGGCCTCCCAAAGTGCTGGGATAATAGGCATGAACCACTATGTCCTGCCAGGTTAATGCTTTTAATGTGTCTAGTTTATTATTTTCTTTACCATAATTTCTTCAAGGTAAAATTTTAAGGCTAAAAATATATCTCAAGGAAGTTTATAATACCTGTATAAGAGCTGAAGGAGGAAAATGAAGTGAAACAGCTTGAGATTTGGAACTTAGGACTTCGAGAATGTTTCCTGTCCTGACACTGAACTGCTGTGTGATCTTAAGCATGTTGCATAACTTTCTGAACTGAGTATTCCTCTTACATTGGTGTTGAAAGATTAATGCATTGATCTGTTTTAGTACCAAGTACAGTTTCTGACACATTTTTAGTAATAAATAAATGCTTGCTTTTTTTTTCATTCCATTTTTCCTTTTAGATCACTGCTATCAAGGACTGACTGCCATTGACTTCTTTTCTAAAATATGTTTTAAGTATTTTGTTTTGTGTTGTTTTGCTTTACTTCCAATCCAGTGTTTACAGTCAGCACCAAAGATTCATAATATCTGTCTTTTTCTTTCTTTTTATTTGAGTCCAAATCTCACTCTGTCACCTAGGCTGGAGTGCAGCAGCATGATCATTGTCACCTCAGCCTTGGCCCACTAGGTTCAGGTGATCCTTCCACCTCAGCCTTCCAAGTAGCTAGAACCATAGACGTGCACCGCCATGCCTGGCTGATTTTTATTTATTTATTGTAGAGACAAGGTCTTGCCATGTTGTTCAGGCTGGTCTCAAATCCCTGGGCTCAGGCAATCCTCCTGCCTCCCAAAATGCTGAGATTACAGACATGCACCACTGTGCCAGCCCATAATATCTGTCTTTGAAATTCTCAATATCCTCTTGAATTTTGAGATAGTAGAAAAAAATCATAATGCAAGTTAGGTCTTATACACCAATTCAGTATTTAATTCAGCTATTACAATGTGGAAAGAAAAATACTGAACCATATTTACACTGACAATTTCTAAAGCACCACAGTTAAGACTAAAATAATTTGAGAAAGCAGATCATTTGAAGCTAATGGCATTCAGTCATATTCTCAATTTAGAGACCTTCTGCTAAATATTAATTACAACTCATACTTCAGAGAGGATAACAAATCAACCTGATTTCAAATCATTTGATATAAGAGAAAAATTACTAGGAAGTTTCATATAATCATATTTCTCACTGTTTAAGTCAAGGAGAATAAAACTAGAGAATCAGAGAATAAAATTTTACCTAATCATTGGAGTTCCTTTTGGCTGAAGAACTGAAGGGTAATTGTTAAAATCCTTAAGGAAGGAGAAATAAAATTTCAAGGTTAAGCTTTTTAGGCAACATTTAAACATTAAGAACAGTATGGGCATGATTAGTTTCCCAAAGGGCTTAGAAAGATTCCCTAAACTGTTCTCACTTCCAGTTTCTTCCTGATGTGTCTTGGGAGTAGTGTGTGATTATAAAGTAATTAATTCTCCTTATAAAAAGCGCGGGTGCTTAGACTCAACTCACGTTTTTACCACGGAATTATGGTCAATAAGCTACACTAGCATGTCACTGAAACAAAGCAATGTTTAACAGATAGTGGTTCCCGTTTGAGTTAAATGTTCTTCTCTCTTAGCCCCTGTATAGCAAATTTGATACATAGAGAAACCTTTTTTTTTGCTAGGATATGTACTAAATCCTTCCTGTGGATCTGAAGTTATGGCAAAAGGGTTTAATTTGCGAGTGATGTTTCTGGAGCAAAATCAACTGCTGGCATTATAGAAGAAGGAGCTACACATTGCTTCAAAATACTGGGTGTTCACATGGTCAGTTGACACTTGCCACACATCACTAATGTCTGACCGTGATAAAAAGAGCAAAAGATGTAAGTGTGAATGAGACTCCACTGGCCACTCATGGACTTTTTGACTTTAGATTCAAGATGCCACTGTTCAGCTCACCCCTAAACATACTTCATCATCTCTCTGTGTTCTCACTGACAGGCCCACAGGGTAACCACATCTTGACATATATTGACAAGCACAGTGATACCTGGCAGATGTTCCATAAACAGTATTTATGATAGTTATATATCTCCACAATGATCACACGGTGCAATGTGTAGCACAGCCACAACTAAGAATAGCTATGGCAGGTGCACTGTTTTATGAGGTGTCATTTGGGTCCTGAGCAAAAAAATCATATGCCTATAGTGTTTATATGTTCACTTTTTAAAACATGGGGCTTATTTACCAAGATGACATAACTTTAACAAGTATCTTTTCTTTGGTGGGTTTTTACTTTATTCAGTCTTTTTAAGTTTTTCTTTTTTCCCCCTTCCTTCCTTCATGGCTGCCTTTCTTTTTTTTAATTTAATTTATCTAGAGGTTGTGTCTACTGTAAGCTAAGTAGATAATAACAATATTTTTAAAAATAGTACTAATTATATGTAAGGCATTATGTTCAGTGCAGTAAGGAATAAAGCTATGGCTACAAAATCCTTATTCCAAGGAACTTACCCTAATTCAGAATGCAAATATGTACACAGATACACAGAGCTATATGATAATTGTAACAAATATCAAGGGATACTGTGGGATGTTACGCAGAAAAATCTTCACTGCCTCCCTTACACAGAGAAACTTTAGAAAACAGGAAAACAAATGGCACTTGAATTGGTCCTTGGATAGTTGATAAGGCTTTATAGAAAGAAATAAACTAAGTATAAGAATTCAAATCAGATTGAATAAAATAGACAAGGAGATGAGAAAACTGGAGGGGTTGAGCGGTAGACTTGGGTATTTGAAGTATTTTTAGGAAATGAAGACTGGAGTTTGGTGATATGATTAGAAACAAAACAAACACACACAAAAATGAAAAAAATCAGCAGGTGACAGATTATTTGAGGATAAGATGGTGAATAGTCTACATATATGGATCTTTAGAGCAGAAATAGAAATTGTAAATCAGATTAGGGGATAAATATTGGCAGCATCAACACATAATGTTGACATCAATGAGCAAGAACTAATGTTTTGGGAGAGAGGGATGCTAGAATTTGATAACCTTACAAAGTTAGAACATTTTAGGAAATAGTAGGTATAAATCATGTAGAGAGTGGTAGATGAGGAGTAACTCAGGACCTTGGGAATACACACCCTATGGAGGTGAGAGACAAGTGGAGAGTCAGTTAAGTACAAAATTATGAAAGCCAAAGGCAAAAAATGTCAGATACTGCAGAGAATCAAAGAGGATGAGGTCTTAGAAAGAATTGGAGTGTATAATTAGAGAAAGAATAGAGCATAGGACTTAATTGTGCATATTTTGGGTATGTATCCTATCTTTACCACTTACTAGTTATGTATCCTCAGACAAATCACTTAGCCTCTCTGGTTCTCCATTATCTTATTTATAAAATAGAATTAACATTGGGAGTGAATTTGGAACACAGTTTGAACAATATCTAGCAAGCAGTAGGCATTATAAAGATGTTCTTCATCTTTTTATTTCTTTTTCTTTTTTTTTTTTTGAGTTGGAGTCTCACTCTGTCTCCCAGGGTGGAGTGCAGTGGCCGCTCCCGGCCACTGCATCCTCGACATGCTGGGCTCCGGCGATCCTTCCTCCTCAGCCTTCCGAGTAGCCAGAATTACAGGCATG
>CAUYQG010064373.1:0-14188 GCA_963574415.1 Tarsius wallacei | reverse complement strand
AAAAAAATGGTCAAAAGTTCTGTGTGCAGAGGCATTTAAAAAATTTATTTCACTACTTTGCAAACAAGATTATATCCTATAGAATATTAAATGCCCAACTCCAGAGGCTTGACCCAGGACTATGAATACCAAACTCCCAATTATAAAAAGCTTCTGAAGTTCTCAGAAACTGAAACATTAAAAGGAAAAAAAAGGGAGAAGAACTCCAAAATGAGCACGAGTCAGAGGAAAGGTAAACAAACCTATTGGTAATTGCCACTAAAGGCAATGCTCCAGCCACCCAAAAGAGGCCTGATAAGGATAAACCTGCTAAGGGGGTTGGTATCAACTGCTATGATTGTGGTCAATCTGGGCACTTAAAGCACAATTGTTCTTGATGACCTAAGCCCCCAGGACCTTGTCCAACATCCGGACTAAAAAGCCACTGAAAGAGATGGTGCAGCCTCTCTCGAAGGCCGGGGGTGGGGGGGGGTTGGGGTGGGGGGGAGGACGACGACGACACACACACCTAGCTCAGTGATGATGGCCGTTGATTGAAGGGGGAGGGGCACGGCCCAGCCCAGAGCTCTGTTTGCCATCACCCCAGAGAATCCTTCGGTCTATATGAATGTGGCTGGGGTCCAAATTAATTTCTTAATTAATACTGAGGTTAAGTTTTTAGCCCTTATGCTCATACTGAACTTCTTTCTCCTAAAACCTTCTCTCTAATGGGAATCAAAGGTGTTCCAAAAGTTAAGTGTCTCACCTAACAGTTACTAAAAAGTGAATTCAAATTATAACTGTAAAAGATTATCTATAAATAAATAAAAAGGAAAGCAAAAAACAAAGGAAAAATATGAAAAGGTTGTTGGTGTACAAATAAGATTTTAGTAAGAAAACAAACAAGAAAAAGAGAAATATAAAAGAAAAGATATTTTTATCTAAAAAAAATCTTATATGGTAAATTTCTGTCCTATAACAAAGTAAATAGTTATCTGAGAATTTTTAAAAAGAGGGTAGAAAACAAAAATAAAGTGGTATAAGCATGCCAAAAATGGTATGAGGAAAGTTTATGAAAAAAATATATATACAAAAAAAATTCTATAAACAATCTAGGCGTAATAAAGTCTTTTCTGAATGCAAGTCTCCAAACATTTTTGGATTTATCTTCAAATTTTATATAAAATTTACTTGAGTGCCTAGTTCAAATTATGGTCTAAAACAATCTGTCAGGCTACCATTATAGTCCAGAATTACATTAAAAACTCCAAAGGCTGTACTTGTAATAAAGCCACAGAAATTAAAGTTTATCACTGAAGTTATGCTAATAACTTCAGGCCTTGTAGCTTTTGTACAAAAGGTAATCAGCCACTACCTAAAATTGTCAAAATGTATGCCTGACTTTATTCCTTTTATTGAGCCAGGATCCAGTAATTTCATGCCCACATAACGGTCATGCAAGAATTTCAGTCCGTGCCTGCAAACAATGACATGCTGAAACAAATCTGGATGCCTCAGGTCAGACAGGGAGAGATTTTCGATCTCTGGCTAGGCAGGACTGTGCCCATTATCAGCTCTGAAGAAATTACAGAAGATGGACCTTCACCCCTCAACACCCCAAATAATTATGGGATCGAAAAATCTCTAAAGAATAAATAATTGAGGCAGGGTAGCTAGCACAGGCTAGACATAAATAAATTTCCTTTAGGTAGGTTTTAGAAGGCATTCAAACATTTCTACTGCAGGCCAAGTGGCAACCTATCCCACCTCTTGGCAAATTCAAAGAAAACTCCATCAGATGTAGAATTAGGAAAGTACAATCTTTCAGTTTGCGGTTTAGCATAATAATTGCTAGAAATCCTTTGGAGACACAAGTAAACTGAACATAGGTATTTGGTATTGCATCATTCAATATCCAGGTCAGTCCCTGAAATGGAATTTGTTAAACCTTTGAAATTGTTTAACGGTAGGGCTTTTCCCTACACCTCTGAAGGAAAGGGGGCCACAAACATAAATGCTCATAAGAAAATGTGTTGTCCATTTGGGACAAATTTTAATCACAGTTTATAAGCTTACTTCCCTAGAAACTTCCTGAACCATGAAAAACTCAAACATCCCAAAGGAGTAAGTGCTGCTAAAAATTGAAGAAAGGAAGGACCCAACCAACAACTGCAAGAGAGAGAAGGACCCTAAGGGCGGTCCTGTTCCTATACTAGTATATAGAATTTAAATACCTAATTTTTCTATCATGACGAAACCCCTCTATGAAACCTCAAAGGGGAATGAAAAATGGTCCCTGCTATGGGAAAAGACCCAGAAGCAGGCCTTTAAATAAATTAAACAGGTTTCTCGCCTTTGCCTTTTAAAATTCTTTATGGGTGGCTACCCCCTCTTGTTAAGGGCATACAGGGAGACTTAAAGGAATTAGGAAATCTTACCCTAAAACAGCAAATGCAAGCCTTAGGTTCAGTCCTAAATGCCATCCATTGTCAAGTCAGAGAACGATTGCCAATTAGTTTGACTACCGATGCCCATTCTTTTAAGCCAGGTGATATGGTACGAGTAAAAGAATGGAATATATAACCTCTAAAGCCCCTCTGGAGGGGGGGCATTTACTGTTTTTTATATAGCAGAATTAAGCCAGCCTTCCAGGACTGGGAGTGCACTGCAGATTCGGCAACACCCCTTAAGCTGACCCTTCGGAAAGTCACCAAGCCCAACAGAAGACCCAGAACAAATTTCTCAAGCCCTGCTCCAGAAGCCTGAGGATACTTTAGCCCTGCTTCAGTCACACACTGGAGGCTGGCTGATCGATGCACGGCAGAAGATTGAAGATTCAGCTTAAGAACTCAGCGGACATCACTGATAAGCCATTGCTTTGCTTTGTCAACCTTTATCTTTGCTAAATTGTTTGCCATTTTAATTGCTGTAAAACTGACTATTTGCTATAGAATTAACAGAGTTGTCCCCATTGAACATGTTAGAAAGGGGTCTCACTAGCATTTCCATTCTTTCTTATAATAGGAAGTTTTCTTGTCTTTTTATGTATTCTTGCCTAATTTGGGTGTTCATCGCTTCCCCTACACACCCAGCATGTAAGTGTATAGAGACTATCTGGCCAGATGTAAGAGTTTTCCATCGTTATTCATCGCAGCCAGAAGTATGTTCTGGTGGCCGACAAGGTCTGTTTGGTATTGGGCATCTGCTTATGCAACTAAATCTTCTCAATGTACAAAAGGGCTATTTTGGACATATGAAAAGGTTGCATATGCCCAGCCTCCAGCATTATGGAAAGGCACATGTACCATAGGAATAATCCAGCCAGGATTTTTCCTTCTGCCTAACCCAAGGGGGGATGAACTAGGCATTCCCCTTTATGAAAGCCTCAAAACACAAAATGCTCGATCCCTCGACCAAGTTCCTAATATAGAAGGGCCCCAGGTTTGGAAAGATAACAAATGGCCACCCTAGAGAATTATAAATACTTATGGCCCAGCCACATGGGCACAAGATAGGAGTCGGAAATACCGCAAACCTATATATATGCGAAATCACATTATCAGGTTACAAACTGTCTTGAAAGTTATAACTAATCAAACAGCTACAGCTTTTGAACTTGTTGCTCAGCAACAAGCCCAAATGTGTGCAGCTATTTATCAAAACCACTTAGTTTTGAACTACCAGCTAGTGGAAAAAGAAGAAGTATGTAGTAAATTTAATAGCTCTAACTCTTGTTTGCAAATAGATAAAGATAGTTATAACTGATACAGCCACCAATGTTAAAAAGCTTGCCCATGTCCCGGAACAAAAATGGCAAGGCATAAGAATTGGCAATTGGTTTGAAAACATGTTCTCAGGTCTAGGAGGATTTAAGTACATTATTGGATCTGTAGTCCTATTGTTGGAATCCTGTCTTGTCCTCCCTTGCATAGCCCCAATGATTATGAACACCATTTCTAAGTTTGTGGAAACAGTTGTTGAATGAAAAACTAAAGATGATGCTCTTAACCCATAAAGGGTCAAGCATCAAAGTGGGGGATGTGGCAGAGAGGGGACCGGTAGCAGTTAAAAGTATTCCTTTTGAAAAATCAATCGACAAGCTCTGAAAACCAGTTTTGGACTGACGGCTTTCATGGAAGTGCAAAAGAGTAACTAATTCACAGACTTATCCAAAACCCCTCTTTGGAAGTTGACAGTTTACAACCCTGCTTGCCGTGCATTTCCTGGAGACCATTTGTTCTTTGGAAAGATCTGATTTTGCTGAGTACAACCTTGTAAATTCCAAAGAAAATGTGTAATTGCTCAACACGACTCCCCTCCCCTACCTAAATGAAGGTATAAGACCCCCTCTTCTCCCTTTTTGGGAGGCTCAGCCTGGGAGCGTTAGCTCACTGAGTCTGCCAGCGTAAGTAAAATTGCCACTTCCTATAATAGTCTCGGTGTCACAACCTCTCTGTCTTCCCACTACATTAGCTGGTCGACAATTTAGCCTCAGTTTTAGCTATTCAGGAGGGCAACTACCCATCCCTTTGAAGTTCCCCCAGATGGTTCTTTCAAGTAAATTCCAAAGTGCAAGCACACTGCCCAGATTTTAGGCCTAATGATCCCAGGCAGAGGCTCCAAATCTGGTGAAAATTTGGTCAGCTATTTTCACGTGATGTAATTAATTACAAATAGACTTGAAACACACTTTTATCTGTACAGTTCCATGCCCTGCATCATTCCCTAAAGGATTTGAGGTAGCTTATGATTCTACATATTTTCATGTTTTTCTCTTACAAATGGGAAAAAAAAGAACAGTCAATAAAAAATGCCCCTCAGGGGAAAGTGAGAGTTGGTGTAGGATGGTCGGAGGGGAAATTTCAGACCTGAAAATTCAGAAAAGGAAGATTACCATCTTGGGGGTGGTGGGATAAATCAACTCTGAGCTGTTCTGTAAATTTTTAAAAAGGAGGAGGAGCTGATGTGTTACAAGAGACACACCTTTCAGCAGATCAGTCCGTTGCCTTTTTTAGAAGCACAGTTCCTCCTGGCTCTGAGGTTTAAAAGAAGCTTCTCTACCCAGGGCCCTTTGGAAGTGGTCCTGAGTGATATTGGGTTGCGACTTCTCAAACCAGCTGTTCAGTGACATTGCTTGGGGAGTGTTTCAAAAATACTGGTTCCTGAGACTTCCAACTCGATTATCTAGTTCAGTAGTTGTTAGGGGGGCACAGAATAGATCTCAATCACTGTCTAAACCCCATAATGTTGCCTGGTCCTTAGTGCAACATGCATTAAATGTTTGTTGGAAACATTAATAAATAAATGAATGAATGTTTGCTGTCTCTAATAAGTTGAAAATTATGTAAAGATCTGTTCTATGCCTCATCCATCTTTATATTTCCTAAAATACTTATTATAGTTCATTCATTTGTTTATCATCCAGCAAGCATTTATTGAGAAAACCCTGAAGGATCTTCTAATGGAAGCTTCACAGTTTTGCTGTAACAATGAAGTCTGTGGAGTGGCGTCACTGGGGGCCATAGAACAATCCCTGAATTTTGTGTCCTTCAATTGTGACTGGAATGCCTTTTCAATCAGAAGACCGTGGTGGGAAGCCTTAGAATTCAGAAGATCTCTTGGAAAACACTCTCCTTCTTCTCATATTAAGCAGTGAGAGCCTTGATAGAGGCCATCTTTAAAAACAAAATCCCTTGGGCCCATTTTTAGCTCTAAGCTATTCTGCTTCCTACTAAGGGAACTTCAGGGTTGGGGCTACCTATCTCAGCCAAATGTTCATGGTCAAAGCAGGTCATCAGCGGCCCCAGGAATGTTCCCCTCCCTCTCTTTGACTCTCCTTTAGCATACAGAATCTGCTCCAGCATCCCTGTTATCTGTGGCGCCAAGAAGACTAAGAGTCCCTTGACAGTGAGGGCCGGGGCCCATTAACCTCCTATTCCAGCTCATTGTTTTACAAGTGGTCATCACCACCTAGCCTCCCAGTCAGAAGCGAGGAGCAGCTTTACAGCCTACTTACAGAAAATGGCTCAGCACTCAGGCATTTTCTGGTGCCTCAGGGTTCAACGTGAAATTAATTTCCATTACCTCCCATCATAAATCACCTCACCCAACACATGTACGAAATTCCATTCAGGAGACTCAATCATTCTGGGGCCACACAGAAAAGCATACACACTTCAGCTCGCACGTAGTTAATTTCTCTGCTTGGGATGGAGCCGATGGGCCCTACAAATAGCTAGGTTCCAAGAGAGCCGACGGAATGCCAGGCTGTCAGAAAACACAGAAAGGAAGCCAGCCTGAGAATCCCAGGTTTCTCTGGAGGAGAAGGAGTCATCCTTTCTTTCTTGGGACACTTTTTGGTGGCCTCTGACTCTCTCTGGGCGGTCTTTCTTATCACAGGCACAGATACACAGAACCTGGCAATAGGGGCAGTGGCGGCCCCTCTGTTGATGTCAGAATCCAGATCTAATTGGAAACACTCTGGGGCCTTTTGAGGGACGTGTGTGGCTAGTCATTCTGATCCTTGATCTTTCTGTAAAAGAAACTGCTGAATGATCTCAGGGGCTATGTACAGCTGGGTAATGGAAGAAGTAAATAACAAGGTATGGCATCACTGAGACAAGTCCGAGGTGGTGAAAGGATGGTGAACATGACTTATATATTCTGTGAATCATGCCTGAGGAATTTAAGCCAGAGAGGCTCAGAATCTTCTAGCTGGAAGAGATCTTACAAAATGTCCGAGTCCAATTCCCACAGGCTAGAGATGGGGAAAGGGAAAAACAGAGACAAGAGATGATAATAGTAAGCACTACTGTCTATTGGGCCCCCACTCTGTGCCTACAAGGTACTAATTTGGAACATTTGTATCCATTAAGCCCCATGGAAACCCCATAAAGTCAGTTTTCTTTTTTTACTGTTATAAACAGTTTTAGATTTACAGAAAAAGGGAGGAGATCATTCAGAGTTCCCATGTACTCCATACTCAGTTTCCCTTACTATTAATATTTTACACTGGCGTGGTATATTTGTTGCAAATTAATGAACCAATATCGATACATTATTATTAACTTGAGTCCATACTTTATTCATATTTCCTTAGCATTTTAGCTAATGTCTTTTTCCTGTTTCAGAATCCATCCAGGACACCATGTTACATCTAGTCGTCATGTCTCCCTAAGCGCCTTTGGCTATGACAGTTGCTCAGACTTTCCCTGTTTTTGGTGACCTCGACAATGTAAGGGCGTTCCAATCAGGTATTTTTTTAAGGATGCTCCTTTACTGGAATTTGTCTAATCTTTTTATTCATGATTTGACTTAGGTTATAGGTTTTGGGGAGATGAGGTAAGCATTTTTACCTTCCTTTGCAAATGAGAAAATAAAGATTTAGTAAAAGGAATTAACTTAAGTCATGTCACGAATAAGTGATGGCATCAGAGTTAGAACCTGGGCCTTTCTGAATCCAGATATCAAGTTCTTAACCATCACATTGCCCTTCTGTAACCCAATTAGTTGGAAGCCCAACCGAGACTGAAATCTGAAGCCTAAACTGGTGTGCTTTCACAGCAATGGATGGATGGATGGATGGTGGATGGATGGACAGATAGAGAGAGAGAGAGACAGATAGACAAAAGGGGGGAACCAAAAAACTGGAATTTACTTATAAAAAATTGTGTGTTTATTCTTACATGTTTAAATGTCAGTCACTTTCAAAGTACTCTTTATTTGATGCTATACACCTATCAAGACATGTTTTCCACTGCTCATAACAGTTTTTGAACTCATCAATTTTGATGTCTTTTAGTGCTTCTGCCATTTTTGGTTTCATGTCTTCCATATCAACAAAACATTGCCATTTGAGGACTTTTCTTCATCAGGGAATAATAAAAAAAAGTCACTCGGGATGAGATTGGGTGAATAGGGAGGGTGGGGCACAGGGATCACTCTGTGTTTGGGGAAAAACTCCTGAACACTCAGTGCCATGTGGGTGGGTTGCTCGTGTAAATTGCCCATCGAGAAACGAGCAAACATACTGAAACAATCTCCAAAAAAAGTTCCCTGAAGCCAAACTCAGCTTCTTACAATGCTAGCTGGCACACTAACGCCAATGGGTTCCTAGAACACTTACTTAGTGGGAAAAGCCTGTAGTACAAGGGACCTGCCCTCCAAAAGATAAATAGATGATAAATCCTTTGTAATTGCTTTCTGATGACATATGTAGCACTGCCTCACTATACCCCTCAGGCACCATGGACATGTATGAAATGCCTTGTAAGGTCCCTGCAATAATTGCTACTGTTGGGCATAGAACCCTCCAGTTTTTATCTATGCTATGCCACACAGGATTTTTGCTGACATACATAATTATGCCAACATAATTTTTTAGGAGTAGCATATTATTCTTCCAAGTGTTTTTTTTCTTAATATCACATAACTTTATGAACTCTGCATTATAGTTTTACCACAAACTTTCTATGTACTCCTAATTAGCTAGTTTCTTATAAATGAGCATCAGGGCTCTCGATTTATTGATGGTGCTCTTTCTATTAACATGGTCTGAAAATTTAGCAATCATGAACAACAATTTGGGTAATGCATTAAAGTACATGTTCTGAGGCACCAAGGCTAGAGTTTCTTATTCAAAAGGTTTGGCACAATTTTGATTTTTTTTTTTGTAAGCACACTTCTTCCTCCAGGGAAGAATAGATGAAAGCGATTTTGAAACCATACTTTGAAGAAAAAATGTTTAGTCTTCCTTTTTGTATCTTGGCCGTATAGTCTTTCCTTTGTCTGGGTGGAAGTAATCCATTCTGACGTCCAGACTTCAGAAACCATGATGAAATATAACAGCATACGTGACTTTGACCAAGAAAGGCTGTTTGAGCTCTGAATGAACTTGCTTAAACAGATATGAAAGTCTATGCTGGGAGCAAGTAAGGATGGGCATGTCACATGTACTGTCTCATCGGAACCCTCCAACAATCTGAGGGGTAAGTAGACCAGATAGCTTATAACATTTTATGGATAAAGGAATCTCAGAGGGCTTGTTGAGGACTGCATTGGCTAAGAAGTCAAGTCACAAGAGGAGAGATGACCAGGCCCAGTGCTGCCAAGATGTTCACTTCTTGTAGAAGGAAGAAGACTTTCCCAGTGGTGGGACATCCACACTTTGGAAATGCCAGCCTTCCACCCTGCACTATTGTGCCTGGGTAGAGGAAAGTTCTACCAAATTTTTGTATTAAAAATCACCCAGGGAATGATTCTGTTAGGCCCCCCTTGTGTATATACCTACAACTAGACCTAACTCCATAGCCAAGGGGTGAGGAGCCAGGGTCCCGGGCCTCACCATGCAGCCCCAGTAGAATCATAGATAGAAAAGAGGAAGAAGCAGCCCCCTAAAGCAAGGGGCAGGGACTGGACAGCACTACTCAGAGAAGGAAAGAGGGTGCTGGCCAGATAAAAACAGCCCACGTCCACACAGGCTCTCTCCACACCACACTTTGCATTTGTAGAACTGTGTCATTCTGAAGACACTTTTACACATAATTTCCTGAAGATAAAGATTTACTTGGTAACTAACAATACCCGTTAACATAAAAAATGTGCTCAGGCTTTTTAAATAGTTTGTTTTTTAAGGGTACCTGCATAATGAACATTTGTTTGCCTAACCCTGAATTGTGCCTCACAATCTTAAAATTAAAATAAAAAATTTTTAAAAAAAGAAAGCTTGTTTTTTAAAGAAGCTGCCACAATTCCATATGATCATGGTCAAATGAATATAACATGCTGTTTTTTTATTGAGATACACATTGCAGAATAGTATGTTAAAGACTCTGAGAAGTCCTGCAGTTTAAAAGGAAATGTTTAACTTATTTGTCTAACCATTTCCCAAAGTAATTTGACTATAAACTTGTCTCTTCTTTCTTCTCCTCAGCTATAACTATCAATTCACTTGGAGATACAGTACAAAACTCACTGAAGGAAACGTGGTACCATTCAATTCATCAGCAAATGCTTTTTTATTAGCAATTAGTAATAAACTTCAGCCAAGTCAAAGAACTTGAGTTTTTAACAGGCACGATTTGAATCAGCTGAGTTTTGCTTCAGACAGTAAGATTTCACAACTAGCTTCACTACATCAGAGCATTCCAACTGTATCAGACAGAGTGACTTCTTTCTGTAAACAATTTTTCATAACATTTCCTTAATCATCCTAGAGTAAGATTCATAAATAATGTGGCTTACCTATCCATCAAATTTCAAAAAAGTTCAATATGATACCTTAATTATAATGGAAATACAAAGAAAGTAATTTAAAATAAATGAACATCTATCTCCATTTTGAATGCATTCTACGGCTATACTGGAACACCTACTGAAGGAATCAGACCCTTGAACTTACACGTTAAATCTCTAGGAATGTGACGGAAACACACGCAGAATGATAAGAAGGTGTTGTATTGATAATTCAAATGCCTTGAGTGGTGTGGTGACATCAACAATGAGATTTTTCTCAAAGGATGAACGCTTCTTGCTAACGTTCTACACAGGATGAAGAACAGTCATTTTTATTTATATGGTGGTTGCCTTACTGGAAAATTCCATGTGTACTCTGTGTTCCTATGTACAATTCAGGTCAATTTTAACCTCAAATAACTTTAAATAGATTGACTTACCTCTGTGACAGCTTAGTGGGACATTCAGGAGTCGTGCAGGACAGGGAATAATTCTCCCTACGTGGGATGGCCCACAGATTCCTAAATGCCAGCATGCCCCCTCCAAGTCATCTGACAACCAAAGCATCCCCACAAGTTTCCAATACACCCCCATGGTGCAGAGTTATCTTCAGTGAGAACCACTGAGATGTAAGTTGTATTTTGGGTTCAGTTAAATTTTGTATCGTTATCGTGACCTTAGGTCTCAAAAAGAAAAGTAGAAATAGAAAATGCATTGTCTCAACAATATGTTTCCAGATATTTCATGAGACGGGAACACAGATGCGGAGTTTTTAGGTCATTTTTTTTTCTATTCTGAAAACAAGCTGATGTATGGTTGAATCTTGTGCCCCATGGAAAATGCTCATTCTTTGTTTTTCTATCAAAATCCTTGACCCAACAGAGAGAGAAGTATGCAAAGAACAGGACAGGAATCACCACATCTTGTTTCCAGCTCACTGAGTCTAGGTGAAGTGCATTGCGCGTCTCACTTCTACAGAAGTACTTTGTAAGGAAGACTCAACCTACCCTTTTATGGTAAGGTGACAGAGGTGACTGGGTCTGATAAATCTGCCTCATGCCAATCTCTAGGCTGTCTTTCTTGCCTGGAAGCATGGCAGGGTGTGCACGGGGATGGGCTTGGAAGCATTATCATAACACAAAGGACACCCTCAGTGTTCAAATACTGATTCTTATTTTATTTTATTTTATTTTAAAGATGTGGGGTATAATTCAAGATTAGGTATACAGGTGGTCATTGTACAGGTAAAGTTTGGGCCTCCCTTTGGTCCCCTCTTTGCCTGGTTTGAGATCAGGTACCCTTATTTATGTTGTATCCCTCCCACACCCACCCTGGCAGTATCCTGCTACTGCCAATCCCTTTCTTATAGTATTATGGTAAATATTCAGGGTCCACTTGTGAGTGAGAACATGTGGTACTCTATGTTTCTGTGATAGATCACTGAGTATGATAGACTCTGAATCCATCCAAGTTGTTGCGAAGTTCATTTGTTTGTTCTTCTTTATGGCTGCATAATATTCTATTGTGTATATGTACCACATTTAAAAAATCAAATCCTGATTCTATCATTTACTGCTGTGAGACTCTGGGCAAGTTACTTGATCTCTCTGTGCCTCATTCTACTCACCTGCAAAACAGATGATGGCAGCCACCTTTCTATTCTCAGAGGATCATTATGAATATCAGATGGGTTAAAACACTAAAACTGTGCCTCGTATATAGTAAGTCCTTGTGATTATGAGCTAGAATAATGATTGTCACTTCTTTTCCGCTGCCTCAGGCAGATGTGAAATCCCTTCTCTTGTGTCTGAGTTCATCTACTGAGGTCTGCATTTCCTTCTTGGTTTGGGATATGCCCACCACACCCCATCATACAGTTTGATCAGAGGTCTTTCCTAGGTCTCATGCAGCTGCTGTCTCCTCCACCCCCACACCCCAGGGCATCGTTTTTTAAAAAGGTGCCGGCTTTAGGGGAGTACGTAATTCAGACAAGAGTTCCCAGCTCTGCCTCTAACTCGCTGGTGACCTTGACCTGTCACCTCAATCCTCGAAGGCCCCAGCTGGTGTCTCTGTGAAGCCCAGTGACCTAAAGAGACTCAGGCATCATTCTTTTTTCTATTGCACCCCTCCCCCCAACCAGGGAGAATTCTGGAACAGCAGGAAAGGAGACTTGGCTTTGTTAGACTTTCTTCTGAGTGCTCATTTATGCAACACTGGGTATTTTAAACACCTCAGTTACTCTCAGAAGTCAGCATTTGTCGTCCTGTTCACTTGACCTCCAGCCTAAGTGCTGCGAACCCAGAAACCACCTGCTCAGAGCGAAAACAGGCTACCCTGACCCTCAAACAGACTGTTCGACGCATCCAATGATCATCCTTTTTATTTGCGTGGCACCCCGGTCTTTTACATACCTGCAGATAATCTGTCGGCCATCACAGCTAGCCCGTGAAAAACACAAGTTGGAGAACATCATCCCGATTTTGCAAATGAGAAAACTGAGGGTCAGAGAAGTTAGGTGGCTCACACGTGATCTTCGTGTCAGGCAGTGCTAGGACCCAGATCTACTGACTTTGTATTAGTGGCAATGAGCCCAGAGAAAGCACCACATCCAAATGTCTTTCAGATGTTTTAGAACACTGGATCTTCATGGTGGCCTTAGGAAGCCCACATTCTCACACCATTTTATAAACAAATTCAGAGCCCCCACTAGACTTAACATTCCCCTAGGGCAGGGACCCATCGCATTTGTCACAAATTCTCCCAGAGTCTCCGAGGCAGAAAGTGGCAGAGTTGGGTCCAGAGTTACTCCATTTCTCTGTTCAATGCATCTTCTAGAAGCCCCAGCACTGACGCTGTGCAGGACAGCCACCTTGTGTGGTCAGGGAGAGCCTGCAGGAAGTGGGGGAGGGGAAGGCAGGTTTCACTGATGCCCCCTGTGTACTTCCGGTGTGGCATAAACCCCGTGAGAATCGATGCCCCAGAGATACTTAAGTCAAAAATTCATCTTTCATCTAGTTTCCGTCTCTCTCTCTCTCTCTCTCTCTCTCTCTCTCTCTCTCTCTCTCCTTAATAGATTCATCTGGTTTCTCACTTTGTTGCCCAGGCTGTAAGGCAATGGCACGATCATCGCTCACTGCAGCCTCAAACTCCTGGGATCAAGTGATCCTCCTGCTTCTGCCTCTCGAGTAGCTGGGTCTACAGGTGCATACCATCACACCCAGCTAACTTTTTTTATCTTTTGTAGAGATAGGATCTTGCTCTGTTGCCTAGGCCGGTCTTGAACTCCCGTCCTCAAGTGAGTCTCCTGGCTCAGCCTCCCAAAGTGCCAGAATTACAGACATGAGTCATCGCACCTGGCAAGTTTCATATTTTAATTTGTACATTATGTGAAAGGACTGGTGTTCTTTTCTCCCGCCAAAGTCTGGGGTTAGGACAATACACAAGGGACTTTGAGGGAATCATCGACATTAATTTCTCACATCTGAATTCAAAGACTGAGGTTGGATTGAAGAAAATTCTTGAAGCAGGTCACAGAGGGACTTCAGTTTAGACTGAATGCCACTAAATTCAACAAACCTGTGAGCAGTCTCTGTGCCCGGTGCTATATTAAGCACAAACATGAGGAAGACCATGCCTGTTCTCAGTCTAATGGAAGAACTGAATGTGAAGAAATGCACATTGTGGGGGCATCTTTTTATTTTTGAGTTGGAGTCTCATTCCATCGCCCAGACTGGAGTGCAGTGGCCGCTCCCAGTCACCGCAGCCTCGACCTGCTGGGCTCCGGCAATCCTTCCGCTCAGCCTTCTAAGTAGCTGTAACTACAGGCGTGCACTAACACGCCCGGCTAATTTTTTGATTTATTGTAGAGATGAGGTCTCGCCAAGTTGCCCAGGCGGGTCTCGAACCCGCGGGCTCAGGCAATCCACTCACCTCAGGCCTCCCAAGGCACGGGATTACAGGCTGAGCCACCGAGCCC
>CAUYQG010064371.1:0-15047 GCA_963574415.1 Tarsius wallacei | reverse complement strand
TCTTATGGCTGAGTAGTATTCCATTGTGTATATGTACCACATTTTTTTAATCCAGTCCTCTTTGGATGGACAGCATGGTTGCTTCCAGGTTCTTGCTATTGTGAACAATGCTGCTATAAACATACGTGTGCAGGTATCTCTCTTATAGAGTGATTTGTGTTCTTCAGGGTATATTCCCAGTAGGGGGATTGCGGGGTCATACGGGAGGTTGGTGTTTAGAGCTTTTAGGAATCGCCACACTATTTTTAAATGATAATAAAATATTGCAGAGACAAAGAAAAATAAAATTGCATGGAATTTTTTTTAAAGTTGATTTTGCTTTATTTTGTTTGCATTTGCAATTCCAATCAGCAAAAACTCAAAGAATAAAATAAATATTTTTCAATTGTATCATGCATTGAATGATTATATTGTTACTAAAAGTGAGATAAATTATCTATGACTTTTGAGTATTTACAAAATGCTCACTTGCTAAAATATTTTCTGGGAGCTGCACCAAAGTTTAAAATATAAAATTACTCATAATTAGAAAAATAAATAAGAAGAAAAAAATATAGGACTGAAACATTATTATTTGGACAGTTGACCAATCAGGGCAAATAAAGCTAAGATGTTAAGTTTTTGAATTGAAGATTAAGAACTTACCTTAGGAAACTGCCGGGAGGGGTGCAGGGAAACAGGATCGTCAGTAGTAGGAATCTGTCTGGGGAAGGGGGACACACCTTATTAGCAAGTGTACCTGCTTAAAGAACATCTGTATACATAACCCTGAATTGTACCCCTCATCTTTAAATAAATAAATTATTAAAAAACAACTTACCTTAACAATAACACAAATAATTAATAAGAATAAGAATACCTGAAAACTGTCCCACTAAATGGCTTAAAGGGGACTTTCTGCCCATAAAGTGATTTGTCTAAGAGTTAAGCTAAAGAAAGACAGTGCTGACTGGCATAGCCTGGACCTTCCATACTTGTGAACAAGCCACATCCAGGTTACTGAGTTCAGTCACACACCCCGGTCTGCAAAACTTGCTCTCAGCACATAGGACACCACACAAAAGAATATGTGAGATGAAGGTGATATAATATAACACATCCTGTATTTTAGCCCTGATGGCTAAAATTAATCACAAGCATACAAGCAAGCATACAAACAAAAAATTCAAATTTCCTATAAAAACAAACACATATCCACTCATGCAAGTTCAAGACATTTTACAAATAATGAAAATTTTTATTTTCATGTGTCTCATAAATAAATAGCCAAAGATGAAAATAGAATAAATATATAAAGCTTAGTTAAAAGTTATAAAGTACTTTCTTAAACTAATTTGCAAAAAAATTAAGAGGGTTTATTTTATGATCCATAACTCACAAAACTATTTCAAAATATGGAAAAGACAAAAAATAACTAAGATAAAATAAAAATTATTTTCCTTCTTTATCTCCTTTTGAAAACCCATGCATTTTGTTCTTAGTCATATTTAAACAAAATCCTATTGGCACGCATGGTAAAGTTACTGTATTGCACAGCCGTAAACAGAGTTATAGATTTAATCAGATTAATATGCAAATGATTCTGGCATAAAATTTGCTTTAGTATACCTAGAATCTTATTTCTTTACTAATTTGAATAATACAAACTACAAATAATTAAAACAAAACTTCTTTAACAAACGGAAATTAGAGTTTACTTGTTATAAATATAACTTAAAATACTCTTGAGTAACTGACACTTAATATTTTAGATAATGCTAAATATTTCTACTGGGAGATTAGTTAGGTTCTATAGTTTAGAATATATACCCCAAATTAAAAACCATTTTAAATGCATTTCTGTGTCATGATTACGTTCCCATCTCTCTCATGGGTATCTGATTAGAAGTCAGCAATATGTTCTGAGAATCGGAGAAGTCCAGTGTATACTCTCCACCCTGTGCCTGTCAGGTCCTTATAATTATTAAGCTTATTACTGACTGAATAGAACAGACTACAGATAGTCTGTTTTTTAACCACAAATTCCTCTAAACTGAATTCATTCACACCCTGTTAGAAGTCCTTATAATTATAGAATCTCTTTATGTTTCCCAGGCTAGTCTTGAACGTCTGACCTCAAGTGATCTCCCCATCTCAACTTCCCGAGGTGCCAGAATAGAATCTATCATTTGAGACATCAGGTAGACAGTAGAAATATTGAACTATGTTAATATATAGAACTGGGCTATACAGCTGGCATTTAATTTAATCCAAGAGTTCAGAAAAACTTATGTGAAAGATTTCAATGAAATATCATATTAACACATCCATGGTAAATTAATTCTGGAGAATAAAAAACCAACTTTATTTTTATTTTCCTACTTTCTTACACGGTCACACTAGAGCCAATATTTCAGCTTTAGTCAACAAGATGTATAGTGGAAATTTCTTTCCACCAACATACACAATGATCCATTGGACTCCACTGGTGTACTATCATTAAATCTAACTCCAACGCTATCTACCTGGAAGTAGCATCAGTTCCACAGGTTGAAGGCTTGGCCCCACTTCAGATGACAATCGCAAACTTCTGACCAACTGGCTATAAATCAGATTTCCCACAAATCCCCTCCCCTCCAGGTTCCATTAGCTTGCTAGAACAACTCACAGAACTCACCGAAACACCTAAATTCTGTTTACCCATTCATTATAAAGGATATTACAAAGAATACAGATGAGCAGCCAGACAGAGGAGATGCACAGACCAAGGAATGTGGAAAGCTGTGGAGCTCCCAGATTCTCTCTGGGGATGCCACTTGCAGAAGCTCCTTGAACCCAGTCTTGTTGAGTTTTATGGAGGCTTCATTTCATAGCCATCACTGATTAAACCATTGGCCACTGGCTATCTGTTTTACCTTCAATTCTTCTTCCCTTCCCAGAGGTCAGAGGGTAGGCTGAATGTTCTAACCCTCTAATCATATAGTTCGTTCCCCTAGCAACCAGCTCCCACCCTCAGGCTATCCAGGATCCCCTAAGAGCCACACCGTTAGAACAAAGATGCTTTGCTTACTCAGGAAATTGCAAAGCAAAATCATGTTGTTATTTTATATGTATTAACATTTGATGTATATTATGCTTATATGTTATATTTATATTTATATTTGTATGTATCTTGTTTACATTTATATTTATATATTTATGTTATATATAACAGGTGTTATATATTTATATGTTAAATTTTGTAGGTAAAAATAATTTTATCTTCTGTTACATATACATATATAAATATACACACATATTCATGTTCAGAAATATGCATGTAGAAATCTGTCTACCACATCTAAAAAACATTTTCTAATAAAAGTATTACTAACCATAAAGTTTAATATTGGGAATACATAAAAATAATTTTTTTGCACCAAAGACTAGCATTGCCATACTAAAAGAAATCAGAATCCTCTATCTTATTTAAATTCAGATAGGAAAAAAATACTGTTTAATAGCCAAATAGTTTGAAAGTTTGTAATGATAGCAGACTTAGAGGAACTTTAGAAAATCAACTAAGACTAAAATGTGCTGGCCACGCTTGTCCTTTCTGACTGATGACAGACATTGGAACAAACAAACAAACAAAGCCTCCAGGCAGCTACTTAAGTAGACATAGCAACTCATTAAATTATTTTAAGATAAGCCGGGCTCGGTGGCTCAACCTGTAATCCCGCGCCTTGGGAGGCTGAGGTGAGTGAATTGCCTGAGGCTGCGGGTTCGAGACCCGCCTGGGCAACTTGGCAAGACCTCATCTTTACAATAAATCAAAAAATGAGCCGGGCGTGGTAGCGTGCGCCTGTAGTTCCAGCTACCTGGAAGGCTGAGGCGGAAGGATCGCCAGAGCCCAGCAGATCGAGGCTGCGGTGGCCGGGAGCGGCCACTGCACTCCAGTCTGGGCAACAGAGTGAGATTCCAACTAAAAAAAAAATTATTTTAAGATAAATTCCTAGTAAATGTTTCAGGCCACAGATTGTTCGCATGAGATTTCTTTTACTATATTTGAATCAGGAGAAATTGCATACTTCCAATACTGTTTAATAGCTAAATAGTTTGAAAGTTTGTAGGGTAAGCAGACTTAGAAGTACTCTAAGTACTTTAAGATCAAGATTTTTATCATATAGGAAAAGCCTCATAGGGGGCAGCCCTTAAGAGAATAGAGGGCAAAGTCTCATG
Source organism: Tarsius wallacei (assembly GCA_963574415.1). NCBI lineage: Eukaryota > Metazoa > Chordata > Mammalia > Primates > Tarsiidae > Tarsius > Tarsius wallacei. The sequence continues at coordinate 10,847 of CAUYQG010064371.1, read as the reverse complement.
CATTTTGAAAACATAGTTTTCATTAAACCTTGGTTTTATTTTGAACCATTTAGCAATCTAGAAAGCAGAAAAAACAGCTAAGTGCTGATCATTAAAAAGTTAGTATATACTCAGGCAGGCATGATGGCTCATGCCTGTAATCCCAGCACCTTGGGAGGTGAGGCAAGACGATTGTCTGAACCCAAGGGGTCGAGACCAACCTGGGCAACTTGGCAAGACCTCCTCTCTACAACAAATCAGAAAATTAGTCAGGCGTGGTGGCACACGCCTGTAGTTCCAGCTTCTTGGAAGGCTGAGGTGGAAGGATCACTGAACCTAGCAGATCGAGGCTGCGGTGGCCATGAGCATGCCGCTGCACTCCAGCCTGGCAACAGAGTGAGACTCCAACTCCAAAAAAAAAAGGTAATATATATTCAAGTGTATGAATTACAAAACTAATATATAAATTGTTAAATCCTTTTGTGATTTTTAAGTATTTCATGTAGAAATACAAAACAAAATGTGCGCTTAATACATGTTAATAACTGTTGGCAGAGTGTACTGTATTTTTCTTAGTGACTTGTCATGTACTTCTGTTCCAGGAAACACTGAGATCTTACTGCTTTAATTACAGATGAGAGAGCAAACTCTCATTCCCCTGTCCCACCTTAACCTACCGTGAAGCACACACATAAAACCAAACTAGTACTTGGGACATTTCCACCTAAACTGCTTTCACTTCGGGGTTTCTCTCAGGAATGCCTCATCTACTACTCCATATCTCTAAAATTATTTTAGAATTTGCCTTCAGGGCAATAGGAATAAAAAAGGAATGAAGACCCACGAACCACAGATATTTAGCATATAAATACACTACTTATAAACAACAAATTTTTGTACTCTGAAATTTCAAGTTAGATAACAATTTATAATAAGAGATGTACATTTAAGCTGAAGAACTCAAATGTTTTGAGGGACATAATATTCCTGAATGTCCTGCCTCAGAGAACACTGTTTCAGGAAAAGGGCCTATTTTGTCTTAGTGTTAGCTGACTGCATTCACAGTTCATTCATCTAATATCCATTAGAATTCTCTGTTGTGTCAGAAAGAATGAAACAAGCTCCAGTTAATATTTCAGAAGACATATAATATGTGGATGCTGATTAGGACTATTCAAATCTATGAATATGACTAGGAGTATGTGGAAATTATCTATCATGCCACGAAAGATAATGTCTTTCTGAAAGCCAAGAGTTTAAATGCCTAGGTACATTGTCATGTGATTCTATTCCAGGAAACTCTGAGATCTTACTGTCTTAATTACAGCTGAGAGAGCAAGCTCTCACTCCCACCTTAATCTACCTTGAAGCACACATGTGGAGGAAATGTAAAGGAAATTTTTATCTGTGGGAGAAGACATGGCTAATCTACTGAATTTGAATTTGAATTAAAACCCCTCTGCAAAGGTATCTCAAATTTTTAAGCCAAGTCTATATGCAAAATCTTTTTTATTTGTCTTTATATTTAAATAAATAAAAACTGCCTTTGGTTTCCAGAGCATAAATGTCTATGTCATAGTATTATATATTAATATGTTATAAAATAACTATCTAAATAATTTCTTTTAGATGGCATCTAGCTTTCCTTTTTTAAAATTATTAAATATATCAGGAACACACAAAAACTTTAGCATATTGGAAGCTTAAAGAATGATGCTAAAATCAATATGCTGAAGAAAAGCCAAACTCTGTAATATACTTAAAGAGCTTTATTCTGAGCCAAATATGAGTGACCATGCCCTAAAGTACAGTTTCAAGAAATCCTGAGAACATGTGCCCAATGTGGTTGGGTTACAGCTTGGTTTTTAGGGAGGCAGAAGTTTACAGGTAAGGACATAAATCCGTATTAAGAGATGTGCATTGGTTTGACCTGGAAAGGTTGGACATCTCAAAGCGGGGTGTGTGGGCTTACAAGTTATTAGTGGTTTTTAGGGATCCTTGAGTTGACAGTTGGTTGAGAGAGGTAAGCTCCAGTCCAAAGACCTGAAATCAGTAGAAAAGAAATGTCTGAGTTAAGATATGGATGGGTATTGTGGATATCAAGATTTTTACTGTGTAGAAAAAGCCTCATAGGAGGCTACAGCTCTTAAGAGAATAGATGGCAAATGTCTCTTATTCAGATTTTAAATGTGTCAGTCTCACAGTTCATCTCTCCAGGGTCTGGCAAGGCCTGTGAGGGGAAAGGTTTGGCTAATTCTCTACAGATGCAAATATTCCCTCACAAAAGGCAGCTTTTCAGGGCTATTTCAAAATATGTCAGAGAAATATGTTTTAAAGTAAAGTATTTTTATTTCTTTTAGGAATTGCTATCTGTCATGTGATGCTGTGCCAGTGTCAGGTTGGAATTTAGTATTTTATTTCCTCAGAGTCTGTTTCATCAATCTTGCAATCTATATTTTAATGCCTAAACTCAAAAAGGGAAGAGATATAGCAAAGTGTGTCTGATCACCTTTTCCATCATATTCTGGAATCTAGTTTTCCAGGCTTCCTTTGGCCGAGAAGGCTCCCATTCAGTAGGTGGAAGCCTTTTTGGTTTACAAAAGTATCCATCTAAGGAAACAAGGTCACCAGTTCCCCTAAAGCCTGCTCTGTGCCCTCCCCCATGTCATGTCATTCCCACACTCCCCGCCCCCCAGAGGCAAACAACACTATTCTGGGTTCCTGTGAAACACCTCCTTGAACTTCTTTAACATTGCCACCACCTGTGAACATTCTCTAAACAACACATTCAGAGTTCTGTGACTTGACTCTACAACAAGGCAGCCATTATGTGTTTATTCTTCTGTGACTTCCTTTTTCACTCTTTTCAATATAAGATTTTTTTTAAAGTTTGTCCAGGCTGATGTCTTCAGTTTCCTCTCTGAATTTATTATGTGGATAAGCCAAAAATTATTTATTTGTTGGTGGACATTTAAATTGTTTCCACTTGAAGCTATGACAATCAACACTGCCAAAATATTTTCTATTTCTTCCGGAACCTAGACAAAATAGATGTTCCACAAAAATATTTAAGAGTGGCATCATTTATACTCATAAAATTTGTATTTTTATTTGTATGTTATCTGAAGGAATTTGCATACAATTCTAAGTAATTTTTTTCTTTGAACGTTTGGTAAAAATCACGCGTAATACCATCTGAGCTGGGTATTTCTTTTGAGATTCTAACTTCTTTTTATTTGATAATTTGCTCCTTTACTCTAAAGTTGAGGTCATTATGCGGTAGACTCAGTTACACTCCCTTTGCGTGTCAAGGCAATTGGCCTCCACCTCTGTGGTCAGAACAACTAAATGGGGGCAACTCACAGCAGACGCATTTCCCCCCTCCAGTGTGGTGGAGATATTTCTTACTTGATTTCCCTCCCTTCGTGTCCGTGGCAGATGACACTACCTGATAGCAACCCTCTTTCCCAGAACTCAAATGAGGCATGCTACTGCTCAGCATGGGGCTGTGAGCAGCCATAGCAATGGCTTGATTTGGCAAGTGTCGTCTTTCCCATCTGAATTTTACATGTACTTTTCTCATGTTTTAATGAAGTGTCAATTTTTTGTTATACCACTTTTTCTAAAAAAAAAAAAATCAATTCAACTTTTTCTGCAGTAATTAGAGTAGTTATTCACAGTTTGAATTCTGCATCTGTTAGTGATTTGTTATATAATTATCATTTCTAACAACTAACAGAGTCTGTTGGACCATTCTGGGAAAATCTGTGGCTTTTAAATAAGGTTTTTTAAAATTACCTTTATGTGTTGTGGATTGTTTTTTCATATCTTCTTTTTGCAAATATTTTCTATTTCTCATCTTTTATTCTGAACACTAAGTATATATTTGTTAAGTTAATCAACATGGCATTCTTTTGAGATAGTAATTAATATGATCTTAATCAGATATTAAAACTAAGACACAAAATGGTCAGGAAATTGATCAAAATCACCTCACTAGTGAGTGGGAAGGTTAGAATTAAATTATTTGGGCAAAGCTTATGTGCAAGACTTTCTTTTGAGGCAATTAGAAGAATTTCTATTTAGGGTTTTTTTTTGGAGCTGAGCAGTTCATAAGATCTTTGGATAATTGATTACAGAACATACAATAAATTAAGATTCCTTAGCATGTTTTAAAAATATGCAAAGGTTTTAACTAGAAATTGAGCCTAGCAAAATGTCTAGAAATATAATAAGCAGTTAAACAACATGTCAGACAAAACTGGAAAGAACATTACTGAATTGTAAGACATATTTAAAGAAATTAGCTAGAAGGCAGCCCACAGATAAATAAATAGAAATAAAAAGGACAGGTGAAAAAGTATAGGAGAAAAGTGAAAGGTCAAACATACTTCTGATTTGAGTTTCAAGAGGAAAGACTAGAGATAGTGAGTAGGGTAGAGTCATATTCTAAGAGATAACAGGTGAGAAATTTCTAAAATTAATGAACAAAATGGAAATTTAAATTCAAGAAAGCTAACAAAAATCACACTAGGTACACAGAAAGAGCAGAATAAAACCATAGAACAGGAAAGGCAAATAAAATAATTTAAAACAGTCAAGGAATAGAGATTCCCCAAAAGGAAATAATAACTAAACCAACAACTGGCTTACCAACATGTTAATGGAAGCCTAAGACAATAGTAAAATAACTTCCAAATTCCTTTAGCACATAGTTGCTAGCTGACACTTGTGCCATAAGAGATCCTAGGGATGGTTTGCATAAGAGCATCAGGAGGCATGTACTATCAATAGAGTGTTTATTGAAGCACGGATAAAAGCAAGGTGGTATATACTCATAATTTAAAATTCATTGAAGAAATATAAGAATAACTACATGTGAAGATAAAGGTTAAATTTGAAAGATGACAAATAGAAGCGATTAAAAGAAACTGTCAGGAATTCAAGAATTTTAGAACAGTTATATTCATGGCAAAAAAACAAGACCATAGTACTGATAGGAGAAAGTGGGAGAGAACCTTGAAACAGATGATTCCAGGGATAATCTAGAAAGAAACACTCTGCTTAGAAACTGTACTACTGAAATTACCACGAAACTGAGAGTTTTAATTAATTTATTATAAAAGAAAGCATTCTTTATCCCTATTATGTGATAAGACCTCAGAAATATTCAAATCGATCTTTGTTATATGATTCTTTAATGCCAATATTATTGTAAAACTAATATGGCTAGAACTTTATAAGGCAAGAGATAAAATTTCGATGTATTTTATGTCATGTGTATGTGTGCATAAAATCTAATTTTTCTCCCCACCACATCTCACTACCTAGGCCAAGTGACCACCACCTCTCATACAAACGACATAGCAGATTCTTAGTAGTTCTTTGTGCTTTCTATCTTGGATACTATATTTCACATATTCTATAATGTATGTTAGGTTATAATATTATTTTTCTAATTTCTTCCTCTCACTTATGTATCATTTCTGTCATTCATTTTGCTTATATTAATACACAAGCTATAATCGTAGAATACGTCATTGTTTATTATTTTGAACAAACTACTATCATCTTAAGAATTTTTTTAAAATGTACTTTATCTTCACTTATTTCTTCCCTAATGTTCCCCTTTCTTCATGTAGATCCATGATTCTGACCTATATTATTTTTCTTCCCTCTAAAGAACATTTTTAAAAAAGCATTTCTTGTAAGTCAGGTTTAATGGCAACACTTTCTCATACATTCTCTCAATTTTTGTTTGTCTAAGAAAGTTCGTATTTATTCATCTCTTTTGAAGGGTAATTTTGCAGGGTACAGAATCCAAGATAGATTTTTCTTTTCTCTCAACACCTTAAATATTTTACACTATTCTCTTCTTCCTTGCTTGTTTTTTGAGGAGAAGTCAGATATAATTTTTATAATTACTTATCTGTAATGAAGGTGTATTTCCCTCTAGATTCATTCAAAATTTTTCCTTTATCTTGGATGTTTTGCAACTTGCTTATGATATGCCTAAGTGAAAGTGTAGGATTGTTTCCTTTCTTTCTCTTTCTTTCTTTCTTTCTTTCTTTCTTTCTTCTTTTTTGACAATTTATCCTACTTAGTGTTCTCTCAGCATCCTTGAACTTGCGTTTTATTATCTGACATTAGTTTGGAAAAATGTTTAGTCGTGATTGTTTCAAATATGTTTTCTGTTCTTTTTCTCTTTTCTTTTCTTGCCTTCTATGTGCATGTACGTTATGCCTTTTTTACCATTGTCCTAAATTTTTTAAATATTTTACATCATGTTTTAGTCTTTTTTATTTTTCTTTCCTTTTTAGTTTTTTAAGTTTTTACTGACATATCTTCAAACACAGAGATTCTGTCCTCAACCATGTCCAGCCTACTAAGTAAGCCCATCAAAGGCATTTTTTTTTTAATTTCTATTTCAGGGTTTTGATTCCAGGATTTATTTTTAATTATTTTTTAAATTTTCCAACTCTCTGATTGTATCACCCATCTGTTCCTGAATGTTGTGTGCTTTTTCCATTGAGGCCCTCAGCATCCATCATAGATGTTTGATATCCTTGGTCTTATAATTCAAACACCCCTGCCGTATCTGAGTCTGGTTCTGATGCTTGCTCTGTCTCTTCGTTTTATCCTTAGTAATGCCTTGTAATTTTTTGTTGAAAGCCTAACATGATGCACCTACACTGTTTCCTGCAGAGATTTCTGCTTAAGGGTTTTTGCTCCAGTAAGTTGTGATTCTCATTACTTACCTGTCTGTCTCTCTACTTTGAGGGGTAGTAGTTTGCCTTGTGGCCTCAGTTCTCAGTTTACTCATAAGAAAAATAGCTGATTTCGGTTCATTCAGCTTTTCACTTGTTAGGATGGAATAGGGACTTCCAAGGGTCAGAACCACTTTTCCTTTAAGTACACAGCTTATAAATAGTTCTTTTGGTGACTATAAAAGAACTTTATGCCTCTCCTAGAAAGCTCAAAAGGACAGAAACAGTGACTTTTATACGTGCAACTTATCCTTAGGATTAATCTCAGTCCCAAGTACATGACAGAAAATCTGTCAATATTTAGGATTTAAAGAAAAAGAACGTAAATCTTAGATATAGTCACTGTAGTAGATGCACGTTACTACTTTTTGGCCTTAATTTCTGCTTGGACATTCCCTATGGTTCTTTTAAAATACTACTAACTACTAGTTGAAACTAAGTAAGTGTCACTTATGCCTAGATATGCTTTCATCACTATTTTGTGTTCATGTGAATAGCACAGTAATATGTGAAATGTATGTGCAGAAACCACTCTCTCCTAGATGGTGTTTACTCGTAAGGATGCCAGACAATGTGCTATTATCACTGCCTTGAGGTTGACAGTGAGTTTGACTCCTATTAACATAAATGAGAAATGCTCCGCTGCCACTCTGCATAAAGTGCTGGAATCCCACCCCTAGGTTATGTCGCCTTTGGGTTTGTATGGCTAATATATGCCATTAAACCATAATGGTAAACACAACTGCTGGAAAATTACTTTTCATCTTTTCCTCCTGCAGATCCCAAATCTAATTGAAAACAATTAATTGTGCTTATAATTCTGCTCCAAAGTAATGTTGAAAAACAACATATGAAGATAGCACAGGTCATTTCTGAGGTTTCTGCTGAAGAGAAGTGACAATTCTTATAGTATAAACCTTTACAAGTCTGCAATATACAATGGCAGGGAATACAACTATGATCTTCAATATAATCAGACAAAATAATTTACAGATACATTAACTCAAAAATGCTGTCAGGACCCTAGATGTAATAATTGCAGAGTTATTTGAAGTATCTAAGGACTGTTTGGATTCCATTTTCATGACCTGTGATTAGCAGAAACACTTTTCCTAAATAAATTAAGAAATATTTGTAGAACAATAAAATATCCTCTCCTCATGTCTCATAGCTTTGTGTGATCTTTGAGCACTTGATTAGCATAGAGAGAAAGAAGAGATGTCTTGGAAATTGCATGGAAAGATGCCTAAGCTACCAGTAGGGTAGCTTAGGCCTGCTGCTGGAATGCAAAGGTATGTGGTGAATTCATACTTGATTTGCAAATATGGGCAGCTCAGGAAATGCTTGTCAGTGCCACTTTTCAAGTTCGATTCCACACAGTGAATATAAACGTAGTGGCACAGTCAAGTGTGGCCCCCATTCTCTTGATCCTCATTTTCCAGTGAGAGAGACAGAAAGCAAAGTAGTCAGTGAGCAAGTTGGTCTGAAAATCCTTTAAACACTTCAAAATTGAGAACTCCCCAAAACGTTTGTTCGTGTGAGTTGTAACCATTGTTATTTACTACAATGAATATGCATACATATAAAATATATACATATATATTTAATTCACACTTGTTAATATCACTCCAATTACATCAAAAAGACTAAACATCAGGCAACTGCCAATGTAGGCAGACACAAATTTTCCAAAGGTCTAATTTTTTCCCCATAGTTTTAATTGTGTGAGCGGATCATTTTGTTTATTTTCAAGAAAATGGAGACTCTTTAGTCATTTGTTCAAGTATAGATAGTTCTCTATGAAAAAGTCTCTAGTTCATCTCATGATTTAATTTTTATGAGTGCTTTCCTCAAGAAATTCACTATATCCTAGTATGCTCCAGAAGTGCATAATGTGAACTTCCCAGTCCAGAGCACAGTATATTAAAAATGCATGTATTAATGGCTCAAAACATAGAAAAATTAATTTCTTAGTTCATCAAGAGACATTCTTAAATATGACTTGATTGATTGATCTATTTTTTTATTTATTTATTTGTTTGTTTGTTTGTTTGTTTATGTTACTGCAAGCATGTGGCAATGAAAAATTCAGTGACCACTGGTATAATTTGTTGCTGCTGCCTTAACCTGCACTAAGACATCAACATTTTTACCTACAATAGCTTTTGCATTATCAGAGCAAATGTAACAAACTCGAATTTACAAATAACAGCTTAGTTATTATGCTAAGGGAAAAATAACATCTTAGTATTATTATGAAAATATTTTTGATTTTGTACATCTATCAAAAAAGTTGTGGTGGATCTGTGAACTATACTTTGGGAATCACTAAAGTAAACAAATGAATTCAAGGTAATCACAAATATGGCAAAGGCTGTGATTATAATAAAATAAAATATGATAGAAGGATGATTGATCACTGGGCTGTGTCAAATTCAAATAGTAGCCTAGGAACCTGCCTGTAAAGGTCACGTTTAGTCATAATCTGGCCTCGGAATGCAAAATAATTTATCACAACGATGAATATGCAGGTCCTGAAATCAGCAATAATATTTTTTTGTTCCATGAAAAGAAATAACACAGTCTGATTAGCACTTAGTAAGAAAAGAGGAGTGTGGGGTAATGTTGAGGTTTATAAATCATTTTACTGTCATAGATGTTATTAGATGGTTTTGTAAAGAGGAATCTAATCTAATTACATATGTGGTTTTTAAAGAATTTTTTTGTAATATAGAAAACAGAGGGCAACAATGAAATTGGTGAGACCAGATATAACTCAAATGATAATGAGAATTTAGACTTGGCTAGCAGTAGCTAAGATGGAAAGAGGCACGCAGTTTTGTGATCTATTTTGTGAATCATGCTTCTAAAAGATATGTATGGATTTGAACTGGGAAGTGAGAGTGAAAGAAATACTATCCCAGGGAATTCATGAAATGGGACGCTGTTGATAAAAATTTGGAAAAATGGAAGAGAAAAAGGTTTTGTGAATATGCAGAAAACTTGAAAGAAATCCTTGGGAGAAACCAAGGCGCCTGTTTTGAACATACTAAGTTTGAAGCACTTATTAGACTTTCAAGTAGAACTATCAAATGCTGTTTCATCTTCAGTTCTGAACATCAAGGAAAAGTTTAGAGCTTAGAGAGAAGTATTTTTTAATTAAATAATTGGCATTTAAATGGTATTTAAAGTCATGGACTGGAAGAAATCATGAAGGAAAGAGATTATACACATCAGGAGAAAAGATAACCCATACATTAATTAGCATAATCCTTAAATGTTTTTCTTTTTTAAATTTATTTTATTTTAAGGATGTGGGGTACAATTCAGGATTAGGTATACAAGTGGTCATTGTACAAGTAAAGTTTGGGCCTACCTTATGTCCCCACTTTGCCTGGTTTGAGATCAGGTATCCTTATTAATGTTATGTCCCACCCACAGCCCTTTCCACACAGTTTTTGGCTACTGCCAGTCCCTTTCTAATAGAATTATGCTAATGTTCAGGGTCTGCTTATGAGTGAGAACATATGGTACTCAAGATCTTTGTTTCTGTAATAAATCACTGAGTATTAAAGACTCTGAATCCATCCAAGTTGCTGAGCATTTTTTCATGTGTCTGTTGGCTGCTTGTATGTCATCTTTTGAGAAGTAGCTATTCATGTCTTTTGACCACTTTTTAATGGGGCTATTTGTTTGTTTGGGTTTTTTTTTTCCTTTCAGCACATTAGAGTTCCTTGTAGAACCTGGAAATTAAGCCTTTGTCATATATGCAGTTCACAAATATATTTTCCCATTCTGTGGGCTGTTTCTCTGCTGTCTTTATGGTTACTTTTGCTTTGCAGAAGCTTTTCAGTTTGATGAGGTCCCACTTGTCTATCATTTAGAAACATAAATGACCACAAATAGCCAAAACAATCCTTAGCAAAAGAAAGAAAGCAGGAGGTATCACACTTCCAGACTTTAAACTTTATTATAAGGCTACAATAATAAAATAACCTGGTGTTGGTACAACAACAGGCATATAGATCAATGGAACAGGAGAGAGATTCCAGAAGCAAAACCTCAATTTCTCAACCAACTCATCTTCAACCAAGCCTTCAA
>CAUYQG010064369.1:0-10583 GCA_963574415.1 Tarsius wallacei | reverse complement strand
ATGATACTCAATATCTGCCTGGGGACGGGGAGACACCTTTTATCACCAAGGGTGTCTGAACGAAGCATATTTGTACATCTAATCCTTAACTGTACCCCACAATATGATAATAAAAAATACTGAAAAAAAAAAAAAAAGAATCCTGAGATGGGGAGATTATCCTAGATTATATGAGTGGGCCCTGAATGCTACAACAACTGTCTTTATAAGAGAAAGGCAAGCGGAGATTTGACATTCATCAAATACAGAAGGTGATGTGATGATCTCAGGAGAATCAAAGAGGAAGGATGGAGGAAAGAAGGTAGGGAAGGAGAGAGATTTAGGGTGAGAGAATTAAGAAAGAGAGGGAGAGGGAGAGGGGGAGGGGGAGGGGGAGAGAGAGAGATTAACATGCTACCTTACAGGTCTTAAAGATGAAGGAAGTGGCCCAGAGCCTGGGAATACAGGCAGCAAAGAATGCAGTTCTAGATGTTGTAAAAAGCCAGGAAATGGATTCTCCCCTAGAGCCTCTAAAGGAAGTATTGTTTTAGGAAGCCGGATTCAGCCCACTGGAATTAATTTTGGACTTCTGTCTTCTACAGCTCTTAGAGAATAAATGTCTATTATTTTAAGTGACCAAGTTTGTGATAAATTGTTACAACAGCCACAGGACACCAACAAATCTGTATAGTCCAAATCCCTGCTAAGCTATATTTCTATTAGTCTTGAAAGTTCCCTCATGCTCCCTCCCATTGTATTCCCCATCCACAGGTTTATGCTCTTATGTAAGGCTTCTATTAATCAGAATAGTGTTTTGAGATGCATTTACACATTGTGAGTCTTTAACTGGTTTCTTGTTATTGCTGGATATTATACCATTGCACGAATATATTATTCTCCTGTTATTAGTTATTATAAAGCCACTGCAAATAAATATTCTTTTTCAAGCCTTTGTGTGGACCTATATTTTAATTTCTCTTGGGTAACTACCTAGGAGAAGATTGCTGGGTAATAGGGCAATCTTATGTTCAGTTTTATTAAAGGGGTATTACTGTACATTCTCATAAACAGCAGAGAAGGTCTCTAGCTGCACCACGACTTTGTCAGTATTTGGTATTGTCAGTATTTTGTATTTGACCCATTCTAGTGGGTATGTACTAGTAGCTCATTGTGGTTTTAATTTGCATTTGCCTGATGACCAATGATGTCAAGCATTTTTAACCTGCTTATTGGCCATCTGCATATTTTTTCTTGTGAAATCACTATTAAAGCTTTTTGCTCATTTAAAAAATTAGGTTGCTTGAATTTTAATACTGAAGTGCAGAAATTCTTTATATATGTTTTAGATATGTACTAGATACAAAGTCTTGGTCAGATATATGTTTTGTGAATATTTTCTCACAGTCTGTGGCTTTCAGGTCATTTTTTTCATGGTATCTTATAATGAGCAGAAGGATTTAATTTTGATGAAAGCGAATTTATCAATTTTTAATCTTATGGTTATTATGTTTTGTGGTTTGTCTAAGAAAACGTTGCCTACCCCTAAGTCACAAAGGTATCTTCTTTTAAAGTCTACCATTTAGTTTTGAGGTTTAATACTATGACTGCTCTTCAGTAAATTGTGTATGTGTGTCTATGATGAGAAATATAAGCTAAGGCACATCTATTTCCCATCTGGATATCCAGTTACTCCATCATCATTTGTTAAAACTCTACCTTAATCGCTGAATTCTTTTGATACTTATGTTTAAAAATTAAATACATGTAGACATCATATACATGTGGCTCTATTTCTAGACTCTGTATTCTACTTTGTTGATCTACTTGTGGATTGTTACCAGTACCACACTGCCCTAATTACTTTAGCTGTAGAATAAGTCTCAAAATCAGGTAAAGCAAGTTCTCTAACTTCCTTCATTTCAAATATTTATTTGGATATTCTTGATCCTTTCCAACTACCTGTACACTTTAGGAATAATTGAGAATTTAGAGATAAGTCAGATTTTCAGCTTCTTAAAAAATCTCTCTAGGATTTTTATTAAGACTGCATTAAAACTCTAGGTCAATTTTTAAAAAATGATTTCTTGCAACTTTGAATCTTCCCAACCGTGCCATGCGTATATACTTCTATTTATTTATATCATGCCTAATTTCTCTCGCAGTGCCTTACTATGTAAAGGTATATCTTTTTATCATAGAATCTTGTACATTATCTGTAGAGAGGAAGCTTTGTATATCTTTAGTGTGAGCAAGATATCAGTTATAGGTTTTTGTAGATGCCTTCATCCGACTGATGGAGTTTCATTCTATTCCTGGTTTGCTGAGAGTATTTAACCATAAATGGGTGGTGAATTTTGTCAGATACTTTTCCTGCAATTGTGGGATTTCTTCCCTGAAGTTTTTGATGCTTTATGCTGTGCTGATGTTGACTTCACCACTGGTGAAATACTATAAAAAATGGCTAACCAACCTGTGTGATTTCAAGTTTTGACTTACTGTCTGTTGGCTTTGGTTCCCTAATACTTTCAAGCCCTCTTTTTCTCCTCTCTCTTTCAAGCTATGTTGCTATCTGAGGGAAAGTGACATCCAGTAGGCACTTTATCTACTATACTAGAAAAGGCTCCAATACAATTTATTCATAGGTATTTAGATTGTGTCTAGTTTTTTTGCATTTACAAATAATGCCATAAAAAAGCTAACATTTTATGAACTTTAAGGCATATTTCTATAGATGAAATAAATATAAAATTCATATAGGACAGTTTTATGGCATCAAAACTTGGGAACAAATACTTATCAACAGTCTTTTTGTCTTGTTTTGTTTTAGATACAAATGAAAAACTCTTCTAAAACTAGCTTAAATTAAAAATATATGTTTTTCTTCATCTTCTTTATATGGCTTAAATATTGTGGCTTTATATAATATATGCTGATTCTAGTAAGGCAAGCTTTTTGTCAAAATAATTCTGCAGCTTCTCCTATATTTATTCTTTCAGATAGACTTTAGAATCAACTTCTCAAATCTAAATAACATACCATGGAGATTTTATGAGAATTCTATTGAATTGATATTGGTGAGATTAATTATTAATTTTGGAAAAATGGATAGATTTTGCAATATTGATTTTTTTCATTTTAATCTTCCTTTAGTGAAGCTTTAAACATTTCTTCTTATAAACTTAAACTTTTTTAAATGAAGCTTATTCATAGATAGTTTATAGTTTTTATTGCTATGCAAATTAAATCTTTTTCATAATAGGATTTAATTGATTAAAAAGACTACATAGGAAAAAACTGACTTTTAATATTATTAATATTTAAGTCAAGCAATATAAAACAATAACAATGCCAAACAATAGAATAAAATTAAGCAACATCCAACATATTATATGCAGTCATTTAATCCTCATAAAAATTTGTCAGGTATAATTATTTCTACTTCCATAATCTATTAATAAGAGAAGTGTCTTAGATTATCAAATGCCCACAGTCACACAGTAGGTGGACCGTGCTTTTAATCACTGGTCTTTCTCTATATATTTTTATTTAAAATACAAAGAACATTAAAAAAGAAAAAACTCTTCCATCTCCAACTGATTAGTATATATTAACATACTTTCTGACAAACTAGTAGCTTATTCTTATAGATGGTTAATCTAATCAATTATGTAGGATTTTATTTATTCATGTTTGTGGAAAACTTATAACCATTGTATTCGGCTGTGGGTAGGAGCCAGCACCTGTCAGCCTAATCTATTAATTATTGGTTAAGTTGGAACTACTAGACAATACTTCAGTAGCAATTTTGAAGTTATTTTACTTAAAAATAATCTTCTTCTAAACTCCTAATCCCAGCGAGAAATGTTGGTTTTATTCAAAGTAAAAAATGCTTCTGTGCAGGAATGCATAAACAACTTGTTGAAGTTTATGGAGGGGAAAATGTTAAGTCAGTGAGGTGTATGTAATACTGTGTAGAATTTTGAAGGAAGCAAGGCAGAGTATCAGAAAACACTTCATCTGTAGAAGGGATGCATTTTCAGAGATTATCTGTATTATCTCAAATATTATATTTCAAATAGAGTCACTGGGCTATTGAAACCATCTGGTATTTTCTTGAATTCGGCTGAGAGTTAAAAAGGCTTTTCTGCTGTAGAACATTTCCCATGTGTGGTCTGAGGGCTCTTTGAGTGAGAATCTTGCAGTGTGATTATTCAAAGTGAAGATTTTCTGAGCCCCATCCCAGATCCTGCACTTAGGATCTCTGGGAAATGATTTCCACATTACTGTTAACATCTACTGCTTTCGAATTGTTAGCTCATCCTAGCCAAGAAAACAACAATGATGACACTTAGCTGCCACTTCTTTCTATGATGTTTAATTAATTAAACAACTTTTTTTTTTTTTTAAAACATCCAACCCTTTAGCCAGCTTCATAAAAAATGATCCCATATAGGTTAAAGCACACAGTTTCAGGTTAGAGTAATTCTGGCACTTGGCAAAGAGATTGCATGGCTTTAACCTGTCTTATAGTTGTAGTGAAAAATCCATGTCTTCCTTTTACAACTACAAGTGCAAATACTGTTTCAGTGGAAGATTGTGCAGAATAAAGACCAATCTGAGTCTCACTGAATTGCCTGGAGCAAAAGGACTTTGTTCACATGATTTCAATAAAAGTTCTGAGATGAATAATCAAAGACAACAAATGTCTTTTTTGGTCTTAGTTAAAGAAAGATTTTATAATTTGAGAGAAAGGGTTTGTGCATTAGTTATTTAGTAATAACTGCCTAAAGGTAAGGGTATAATTCTTAGGAATGTGCTCATTCTAACAAACTTCAACAAATAATCAGATATTTTCATCACCCATGCAGTTTGCTAGAAGGAGTCTTTGATTTAGTTGATGGGCACTAACTTAAATCTCCTCATTATTAGTCAAAATTGTTCATTTCTCTTTATATCCACAGTCACCTTCCTATTCAAACTACCAGTATCTCTCATCTGACCAGCTGCTCATTAACTTTCAACTACTCTCCTTGCATTCTCTGTCCTCTACCTACTCTGAAATCATTCTCCAAATTGCATCCAGAATGATATTTTCAAAATACAGCCTTCCAAAATCCCTCCATGTCTTCCTATTGCTTTTATGACTAAGACCAAAATCTTTAATATAATCTATAAATCATTGCTTGGTCTGGTAACTCTCAGTTGTCCAGTTTTATTTTTTACCATGTACATACCCTTTCCCACTGTGGTCCCTTCATTTAGTCCTAAAGTGTAGTCATCCCTAAGATTCTTGCCTAAAAGTCACTTTCCCAGGAAGATTGAGGCAGAGGTCAGACTTTCTTTTATCGTGTGCTATCAAAGAGACACATTGTTTCTTTGCTGAGTCTTACCTATGTTCATATTTAAATATTTATCATGTGATAATATTTATTGATAGCTGTCTTTTATGCTTTATGCTGTCTTTTAGTCAGCATCATTTAAAAAGTATTGTATCCTAGTACCTAGCTAGTTAAGTCCCTCAGTGCATATTGGCTAAATAAACATAAATCATCTATCCCAATAAAAATATCTTATTTTTCTACCAAAGATCATATTATTTGAAAAAATAGTTTGTGTCAGTTGAATTTCAATGTGTCTAAAATTTTAAAAATAATTCCCAACATAAAATATTTTTTCATATCCCTTCTTGCAAAGATGAAAAGTGAATTCTGATCATTTCCTCTCCAAAGTGCTGACCCCATCACTTATGTTCTTTCTTTAGTGATTGCAAAAGTAATGGTATTTCTAATTTTGAAGATTTGGTATACATCCTTTGTGATTTAAAAATTCGGGAAACTTAGTTGACTCCTAATGCTTTCATGCTCACACTCGTTCTTCCTTTCTTTTGAGGCAAAGCTTTCCAGTCCCATTACCTAACAGGAGAACACATTGCAAGCTAATATTGAATAAATATTTTACAGAGCCACTTGCAATCACTGGCACGTTTCTGATGTGCAGTTAAGTTCCACACATGGCCAGAATACAAATTCTGAGAAGAGCTTTCTGGTAAAGCAGATCTGTGACAGTCAGTGACAACCCAAGATGTTTCATCCTCTGGCTGCCTCTGGACATACAGAACACAAAGGCAAAGAAAAGCTGTTGTATGGCCCTTGGCATATCTGTTGGCGAAGGCCACAAACAGTCTGGCCTGGGGAATTTATGTAGAAAAAAACACACTCAAAAATTGAGAACAATTCTTGCAAGTAGGTATTTCTGCTCCATCTATCTGTGGCTAACAAGATCAAACATGATGGAAATTGTGAAAACAGGTTTCATACTTGAGGATCTGGGTGTAAATCCTGAGTTTACAAATTGATTAACTCACTGAAATGCACTATTTGCATCCACCAAATGGGACTGAGATTTTGTTTCTGAAATTTTTTTTTCAATTTTATTCTTTCCTTCTTTGTCTAAGAAAAATTGCACTGAATGGAGCTAAACAGGTAAAGAAGATTTATTCAAGACTAAATAGAGGTGAAGACCATTGCAGTAGGTAAGAGACTATGAACTCAACTCCACTGAAACAGAAGTGCTGGAGTGGGTGGGGGTAGTTGGTCAAAGTGGTTAGACTATTTGCATTTGTTAACTGGCAATTTTCTAAGTTAGGATCCTGCTCTTTCACAAAGACTGGGAAATAGGGGCCCTATCTTCCTAGGTAATCACATTTCAAGAAGTGGCTCCTAGATCCTTGAGAAAGTCATTCTTGAGTCATAAAACTGGCAGACAGCTGGGAGAAGATTTGCATCTCAAAGGTGCAGAAAAAATACTACAATTGCAGGTTTCCTAAAGTAAATGCTCTTTTACAAAAAAGAATGAGTGGGGGTCTATTGTCAGGAAGAAACTTCTCTAAAGTTTAGTCAAGCTGAGGGGACCATTAAAAGACCATTTTTATCTCCTTCTGGATCCTTCTCTTCCTTCTTTCCTTCCCTTTTAATCTTAATAGTGTTTGTTATATCAGAATTGAACTTTGTTAAAGGATAATTTTTAAAAAGGTAAAATCATAATTCTCATGTAGATATAAAAAGGAATACATATTTTAAAAATTTATTGAGATCATTAATTAAATGAGAAAGCCAGGCAGATGTTATAACTGGTTCAAAGGAAAACAGACATAACAGACATTTACAGATCAGGAATACTGGAATGAGGGTGCAAATGGAGACAGCAGTAGATTTTTTCATATTAAGGAAGGGAGGTCAACTGGGCCTTTACAGAACAACATTTGAAAGAATTATTTTGCATGACTATAAGTTATCCCCAAGTTACTAGGTGGTAAATAGCTCCCACAGAATCAGAATTATATGACCCAAATTGGTTTGTTCTAGACAGTGCATCATTTTCCACTGAAGCACAAATTTTTCCTTGTAGGCCTTTACAATCACCATATATTATATCTCTTAGTTCCTTCTTTATTTTTTAGACTGGAAATAGAGTTTATTTAGAAAGTAAAGGAGAGATAGAGATTGAGAGAGAGAGAGAGAGAGAGAGAGAGAGAGAGAGAGAGATTCACCTCCCCAAGGTAGGGAGGGAGCCAAAGCCAGGAAACATGGTGACAGCCATAGCTCAAAGAACACATGGCCACACCAGAGTCTAGTAAGGCAGTGGTCTCTTAGTTCCTTCTTAACCTTCCTTTCATACTCATGCACAGTAAGTTCCCTACATATGAATGAGTTTCATTCTGAGAGTGCTTTCATAAGTCCAATTTGTTTATAAGTCCACAAAGTTAGCTTAGGTACCTAATTAATACAATCAGCTATATAGTACTATACTGTAATAGGTGGATAATATTTTTTGCACAAATAATACATTACAAAAACACAACAAATAAACAATTAAAATCTCACAGTACAGAACCTTGCATGCACACGACAATGTATGCCAACATATGAACTAACATATGTGATTTGACATGCAAATTCATGTTTGTATCTTTGAAAGTTTGCAACTTGAAGGTTTGTATGTGGGGGCTTACTGTATTGAGTATTCATTATGGTTCAGGAGTCCTTAGAGGGTACAGACTCGTAGGAGACAGATCTTCTGCCCTTGGGATGCTCAGCTCCATTAAATATACTAATAATTCAGCTCTGAGAAGGACTGTGATGTATAATATAGGGACCTGATGGGACATAACAAAGAGCTTTGGACCTCCCTAAAGTGATTTTTTTACCCTTTGAATTAATCACCTGTGCTTCCCAAAGAGGTGGCACGTTGTTGACCTTGGCTTCCCAAAAAGCAACAGTACGATCCACTGATAAGACAACTCTGATAAAGAAAAACATGCACTCCCAAACTTTAACAGTGTCTCAGGGAGAGAAAAGTAAAGTCAGAATTTATTGATAACTGGAAATTTGAGGGTTTTTTCTTCTCAAAAGGGGAGAGTAGTCTTGAAGAGGATTGGCTAAGGATCATCAGGATTAGTGGAAACAACAATTTGGAGGTGAGGGTTTTACAGAACATTAGGGTTAAGCTGTCTGGATGTTTTCCATTGAAGAGTTGATGGATATTTCTAAACATTTTTGTAATGAACAATTCAACAATTAGACTGAGAAGGAGACCCATTTTCAGTACTTAGGCTTCAGGCTAAGTATGGGGATAGCCGATTCTAGTTCTCAACTTTGGGCCTTGAAGGGTGACCATGCTCTCTTATGCTGAAACAGAAGAAGCTCATTCCCTGTGGAAGGCCCAGAAAAGAGAAAGTATGTGGCATATTAAGAAAGTGGTAGCTAGTCTCCCTGTTATTACTTAGAATGCCCAGTGAATTCTAATTTTGTCTATGTGTGGTTCAGGAAGAGAGTTTTTAAAGCTGAATGGCCCATGATGATTCTCTCTAGGCTAGGCTTGCCAGATAAAATTGCATGGCACAGGTTTATACTCAAAAAAAACAACAGTATGTGTTCATCTGCAATGTAAGCTTAGCTTGGCATCTTATGGTTTTATTTGCTAAATCTGGCAACTTTTCTCCAGCCCTGCAGCCTGCCTGGAACTGAGTTATACAGGATTGGGGACCCTCTCCCTCAACCTCCTGGTTTCTAGATCTCATTAGTGGGACATAATTCCTTTGAACAGCCAATGTCCAAACTTAGATTGTAAGGTTCCCCCACCACTCTCTGTTCTATCACTGCTCTCTCCCTATCATCTCCCTCTCCATTTCTGATCCAACCCTCTGCAACCTTGCCCCTTGCTCCTCTCCCACCTCCCACCCCTCATCTTTCTTCTTACAATCTTACAAGACTACTTGCTCAAGATTTCCACTAGGCAGAGAGTGGTGGAAACAGTCCATCCAGCCAAGCTCAGTCCAATCATGCCTCTCCATGGGTAGCCTAGGAACTTCCTGCAGATCTTGTGCTGGGTCTTTGAACCTATGCTGTTCCATATCTGCATTGAATGCCTGAGCCCTGCACATGATCTTCTGTCTTGGAGACTATGGCAGACAGAACAATACCCCCGCCCCATTCCAATAAGTTCATTTTCTAATCCTTAGAACCGGTGAATGTTACCTTATATAGCACAGAGCGACTTTGCAGATGTGATTAAATTAAAGGTCTTGAGATGAGGAGAATACTCTGGGTTATCCAAGTAGGTTTGTTGTAACCAAAGAGATTTTTATAAGAGGGAGGAGGAGTCAGAATCAAAGAGGAATTAATGTGACAAAGAAGAAAATATTGCGGTCGTGTGCTTTCAAGAGAGAAGGGGCCACAAGTCAAAGGATGGAGGCAGCTTCTAGAAGCTGGAAAGGGCAAGAAGATGGATTTTTCCCCTGGAGTCTCCAGAAGGAATTGGCCTTGTTGACACATTTGATCTTAGCCTGGTGACACTGATTTTGGACTTTTGGGCACCAGAAGGTAAGAGAATAAATTCGTGTTGTTTTAAGCCACCAAATTTTTGGCAATCTGTTATATTATCCACAAGCAGGAGACTGATAAAGAGACCAAGGTATTCGAAAATGGAAAAATTGCAGATTTACAGTAGGAACAGGCTGTCAACTGAAGAATCATGAGGTTCATAAATCTAGAAAGGAGAGCTTTATTTCTTTGTATTTATTATTATTATTTGAGTTGGAGTCTCACTCTGTTGCCCAGACTGGAGTGCAGTGGCCGTTCCCGGCCACCGCAGCCTCGACCTGCTAGTCTCCGGCAGTCCTTCTGCCTCAGCCTTCCAAGTAGCTGGAACTACAGGCGCACACTACCACACCTGGCTAATTTTTTTTTTTGATTTATTGTAGAGATGAGGTCTCGCCAAATTGCCCAGGCGGGTCTCAAACCCACGGGCTCAGGCAATCTACTCACCTCAGCCTCCCAAGGCGTGGGATTACAGGCTGAGCCACCGAACCCGGCTTAATTATTATTATTTTTATTATAAAGATGTGGGGTACAATTCAGGGTTAGGTATACAAACGTTGATTATGCAGGAACCCTTGTTGATGAGGTATGCCACTCCTTCCCCTAGCAGTTTCCCACAACTGCCAATCCCACCCTCTCTCCCCTGACAGTTTCCCATTACTGCCAAACGCTTTGGCGATTTCTGAAAGAACTAGAAATTGACCTTCCATATGACCCAGCAATTCC
>CAUYQG010064362.1:0-13233 GCA_963574415.1 Tarsius wallacei | reverse complement strand
TCGGGGCCAGTCGTACCTCACATTCCACAAGCAGGGTTCCCCTTTCCTGGCATTCCTGCCAGCTGTTCCTGGCAGAGTGATTTTCCATCATGATAGCCAAGTGGAGCAGGGTTTCTCCATGGCACCACTATTGACTTTTTGATGCCAGATAATTCTTTGCTGAGGAAAGGTGTCCTGTCCGTGGTAGAACGTGTAACAGCATTTCTGGCCCATACCAGGGAGCTGGCAGCATCGTTCCCTCAGTCATGACAACCCAAAGCATCTCCACATGTTGCCAAATGTCCCCTTGGGGGTAAAACTCCCCTAGTTGCAAACCACGTGGCTGAAGTGGTATCTCCGGAGTTTTCTTTTTTTTTTGAGTTGGAGTCTCACTCTGTCGCCCAGACTGCAGTGCAGTGGCCGCTCCCGGCCACCACAGCCTCGACCTGCTGGACTCCGGCGGTCCTTCCGCTCAGCCTTCCAAGTAGCTGGAACTACAGGCGCGCCCCACCACGCCCGGCTGATTTTTTTATTTATTGTAGAGATGAGGTCTCACTAAGTTGCCCAGACCCACGGGCTCAGGCTTTCCACTCACTTCAGCCTCCCAAGGCACAGGAGTTTTCTTAAAAAGCAAAAGCTTTTGGGAGGCCGAGGCAAGAAGATTGCCTGAGCCCAGGAGTTTGCGACCAGCCTGGGCAACTTGGCGAAATCTCATTCCTACAATATATCAAAAAATTAGCTGGGCGTGGTGGCACGTGCCTGGGGTTCCAGCTACTTGGAAAGCTGAGGTGAAAGGATCGCCGGAGCCTAGCAGGTTGAGGCTGGGGTGGCCGTGAGCGTGTCCCTGCACTCCAGCCTGGGGACAGAGTGAGACTCTAGCTCAAAAACAACAACAAAAAGTCTTTATTTAGAAGTAATTTTAAACTACAGAAAAACTGCATGAATGAGATGTAAAATGCCCTTATGCCCTTCACTACGATTTGCCAGTTAACATTTTGTCCTATATACTTTGTCCTTTGAACCTCTTTCTGAATGTAGATTCAAATCACGCTTTGTTCCCAAATGTGGGAGAGTAAGTCCCATGCTCCGGAGTGCTCGGCCCCTAAAGGCATTGCCATGTATTTCCTAAAAATAGAGAGATTCCCTTGGAAGGCTAAAGTGCAGTTCCAACCTGGGCAGCCAAGCATCGACATCATCCTCTGACCCCATTGGTGTCTGGGTTTCAGGGTTGTCAGTTGACATAACAATGACCTTTGTAGCATTTTTTTCTTCCCCACAACGCGGGACCCGGTCCAGAGTCTATCTTGCCTTCAGATGTCACCTTAGTGTCCTTTAACCTGCAACACCTCTGGTCTCTCTCTCTCCATCTTTTATGACACTGACATGTCTGAAGTTACATCCTGCCCCTTCTTTTTGTTTTTACATTTTTTATTTTAAAGATGTAGGGTACAATTCAGGGTTAGGTATACAAATGCTCATTATGCAGATACCCTTGTTGATGAGGTGTGCCCCCCACAACCCGCTCCAGCAGATTTCTTCTACTGCCAATCCTTTTCTTCTAGGGTTACGATAATTGTTCAAAGTCCGCTTATGAGGGAGGACATGTGATGCTCAGTTAGTTCTTTGCTTCTGTGATGCATCGCTCAGTATTACAGACTTTAAATCCATCCAAGTTGCTGTGAAGTTCATAATTTTGTTCTTTATGGCTGCATAATATTCCATCATGGATGTGTACCACATTTTTTTTTTATCCAGTCCTCTTTTGATGGACAGCACTGTTGGTTCCATGTTTTTGCTGTTGGCCCCATTACAAAGTGGACAAAAGACAGCAATAGGCACTTCTCAAAAGAAGACATACAAACAGCCAACAGATACATGACAAAATGCTCAGCCTCAGTAATTATCAAAGAAATGCAAATCAAAACCACACTGAGATACCCCCTAACTCCATCATCAATAACTCAAAAAACAACAGGTGCTGGAGAGGATGCAGAGAAAAGGGAAAGCCTCTACACTGTTGGTGGGAGTGTCAACTAGTACAACCTCTGTGGAAAACAGTGTGGCGATTCCTAAAAGATCTAAAACTCGACCTTCCATTTGACCCCGCAATCCCCCTATTGGAAATATACCCAGAGAAACTCCAATCACTCTGTGAAAAAGATACCTGCACACACACGTTTATTGCAGCATTGTTCACAATGGCAAAGACATGGAACCTGCCCCTTCTTGAGGGGTTTGTCTGACATTTTCCCATGGTGGGATCTAGGCTGTCCACACCCAGCTAGAACACTCTATGAGCGACGTGGACTCCTCCGGGCACACATCCCAAGGCACTCGATGTCACGTGCACTCACTGATATCATTTGGATTACCAAGTTGAGGCACTGCTCCCCTTTCCACAGTCCCGTTACCCTATTTACTTTGTAACCAAGAAAGAATCTGGGGGGAGAGCCTTTAAAGCCATGCAAGTATCCTGCTCCTTATCAAAAAATGTCTTCCCAGATTTAGAAGCTTTGGGGAACCAGGCTTGGCCACGGCTGTTGCAAAATGATGGTTTTCTGACTCTTGCACCCCCCCTACCCCCGCAAAAGCACGGAAACCAGCAAACAAACAAACCAAAAATTCCCGTCCAGCTAGAATCGTCACCTCACTGTGGTTTCAGTCTGCATCTTCCTGATGATAGGTAATGTTGAGTAGTCTTTTCACGTGTGTGTTGCCTAATTATATTTCTTCTTTAGTGGAATGTCTGTCCAGAGTTTTGCCCATTTTTTAAAAATAAGCGTTTTGCTTTTAGACATTCACATGCAATTGTAAGAAATAACACGGAGAGCCCGTGACCTTTTCCTTAGTTTCCCCAGTGGTGGCGTCTTCTAAAGCCACAGTACAAAACTATAGCCAGGGTGCAGACAGGGATACAGTCAAAATACAGAATGTCCCCATCACCACAGGATTCCTGGAGTTTGTCCTGCTACAGCAACACCCTCTCCCTCCCGCCCACCCCACCCCACCCCACCCCTCCTCTCCTCTCCTAAATCCCTGGCAACGACTAATCTGTTCTCTGAGATTCTGTCATGTTTGGAACCAGAGAATTGGGTCAAGAATGCCATGTTCTTGGAATTGCACAGTACACGATATCTTAGAGGCCAGGTTTTTCGACTTAACATAATTCTCCGGAGATTTATTCAAGTTGTTTGGTATAGCGATCATTCATTCCATGTTATTGCTGAGTAGAATTCCATGGTATGGATGTGCTCTGGTTTATTTAACCATGGTTCATCTGAGGACGTTTGAGTCATTCCCAGTTTAGGGCTATCGCAGATTGTAGCAGGCTGAGTAGCGGCCCCCAAAGTATCCAGGTCCTGATGGTTAGAACTTGCGACTATCATCTTAGATGGCAAAGGGGACTCTGCAGATGTGTTTAAGGACACTGAAATGGGGGAGATTATCCCAGCTGGTCTTGAACTCCTGGGCTTGAGTGATCCTCCCGCCTCAGCCTCCCAAAGTGCTAGGATCACAGGGGTGAGCCACAGGGCCCAGTAGTTCTTTCATGTATTTCATTTATTTTAGGACTCTGTCATGAACTGCATTTATAATTTTTATTTCTTTATACTTTTGTTTATGGTTTTTATTTCTTCTTCTTGAATTTACTTTTCTGACACTATAAGATGCCCCTCATGTCACTAGTAACATAGTTTGTCTCTAAAGTCTATTTCATCTTATCTGATTTTAGTATGGCTACTCCAGCTTTCTTACATTTGCTGCTTGCCTGTCACCTTTTCCCATCCTTTGAATTTCAGCCTGGCTGGGCTCAGTGGCTCAGCCTGTCATCCTCGCACTTTGGGAGGCCGAGGTGAGTGGATTCCCTGAGCCCACGGGATCAAGACCAGCCAGGGCAACTTGGCGAGGCCTCGTCTCTACCATAAATAAAAAATCAGCTGGGCATGGTAGTGTGCACCTGCAGTTCTGGCTACTTGGAAGGCTGAGGTGGAAGGACCACTGGAGCCCAGCAGAACGACGCTGGGGTGGCCATGAGTATGCCACGGCACTCCAGTCTCGGCAATGGAGTGAGACCCCAACTCAAATAAACACATAAATTTCAACCTAAGTGTCTTTGAACCTACAGTGTGACTACCATCCACAGTCCATGCTTGAATCCTGCTTATCATCTGGCAATCACTGCCTCTTTATTGAGCGTTTAACTCACTTATGTGTAATACAACTATGGAGAGGGTGGGATTTACATCTGCCACGTTGCTATTTGTTTTCTACTGTATGTTTCAGACCTCTTTTTTCCCTCTCTTCTTCCTTCAGTGTGCTGAACAGATATGTTTTAGAGTGCCATTCTAACTCCTTTGTGAGCCTCTGTCCCCCGTTTTAAAATTTATTTTCTTACCAATGTAGTCTGGGGGGTTGCGACAGACATCTTAAGTGAAAGCAGTCTACTTCAGGTTAATCTCTTCAAGGATTTTTGTCTGCCTTGTTCTCTACTTCTTGGACCCCTAATTCCACATACATTTCGATTCTTTTTTTTTCTTTTTCTCTCTCTTTTTTTTTTTGAGTTGGCGTCTCACTCCATTGCCCAGGCTGGAGTGCAGTGGCACTCTCACAGCCACCGCAGCCTCAACCTGCTGGGCTCAGGCGATCCTTCCATCTCAGCCATCCAAGTAGCCAGAGCTACAGGTGCACACTACCATGCCCAGCTAATTTTTGATTTATTGTAGAGACAAGGTCTCGCCAAGTTGCCTAGGCTGGTCTCGAACCCGCGGGCTGAGCCACCAAGCCTAGTCATATTTTGACTCTTAATTGCACACACATTGCTACTTAATTCCACATACATTGTTACACATACTGCTATGGTACCCAATGGGTCTCTGCGTCTCTGTTCATTTTTGCGCGTGATTTTTCTTTCTGTTCTTCAGACCGAATCATCTTGATGGAACCATGTTCAAGCTCATTGTTTCTTTCTTTCTCCCACCAGCTCAAATCTGCTGCTTAGCCCCACTAGTGAGTCTTTCATCTAAGTTATTGTACTTTGCAGCTCCAGAATTTCTCTTTGGTTTATTTTATAACTGCTCTCTCTCCCTATTGGTGTTCTCTGTCTGAGTCTTTGTCACCACACCTTCCTTTTATTCTTTAAATGTTGGTCCTTTTAGTTCTTTGAACCTTTTTACGATGCCTGGTTTGAAATCTTGCCCTAACATTTGGGCCCCCTCAGATAGAATTTCTATTTGCTGCTGCTTTTTTTCTCAAGGGCCACACTCTCCTATTTATTTGCATGTCCCAGCATTTCTCTGTGGTTCAAAAATCGATCATTTCAAATAATAGATGGTAAGAATTCTAGATTCTCATGCCTTCCCCTGCCTGGGGTGATTATCATGGTGGGTCTGTTTCTTTGTTCCCTTCTCGGTGCCTTGTCTGCACTAATTCTGTAAAGTCTGAGTTCTCCTGCAGTGTGCAGTCCCTGATGTCTCTGCTTAATTCTGTTTGTTTTTAATGCTCGTGTTTGTTTTACAAGCCTGGCTTCGCTGATGTGCCCCGCTGCATCGGCAGAGCCTAGTGGTCAAGCCACGATTCGCCAGATATTTTGTTTAAGTATCTTGAGCCAGTGACTCTTTCACCCTTCACCGAGGGGATCTGTGTGTGAGTTGGGACACTCAAAGTTCAGGCACTTCACCGCTCCATCTGATGCTGACAGCTTGTGCAGTCAGCCAGGGACAAGAGATAACAGGAGACGCCTCTCTGATCTCGCCCGAGAACATGTCCAATCTTCCAAACCTTCAGAAATCCCTTCTAAAATTTTTATGGAGGCCAGGCGTGTTGGCCCACGTTGATAGTTCCAGTGCTTTGGGAGGCCAAAGGGGGAGGGATCACTTACTTGGGTCTGAGCGTGCGAGACCCATCTGGGCAACAGAGTGAGACCCACTCCCCATCTCTATGAAAATAAATAACCAAACAGCAAGGTGTGGTGGCATGTGCCTGTAGTCAATCCCAGCTGCTTGGGAGGCCGAGGCAGAAAGATCCCTTGAGCCCAGGAGTTTGAGGCTGCAGTAAGCTATTGATTACACCTCTGAACTCCAGCCCGGATGACAGAGACCCCGTCTTTAAAACATAATAATAATTGATTAATTAATTTGACTGAGTTTGTGTTGACCCGTTGTTTGCCCCGGCCAGTATGGGAACGTTTTGTTGCCACGATTTGGGCCCTTCTCCGGTGATTGGTCACTGAGGTCACTCTTGCTTGACAGAGAGCGTGGGGTTTTCTGTGGCGCTCAGAGTGAGCTCTCTTTGTTGCCAGTGAGGCTACCGGTCCTCAAGGCGGCTATGTCACTGAGCTCAGGTGGTGGTGGGGGGGGATGGCAGTCCCCAGCTGAATCACTACAGACCCAGCTGTTCTGACGAGGGTTATGTTGTTTTTGCTTCAGTTGGGGCTTTTTCGTGGTTCCATGCCTTTGGTTAATTTCCAGAGTACTTCACTGGGGGTTTTGGACAGTTTTGTCCAGTTTTGTCACTACTTTTCAGGGAGTGGCTCTACTAAGGTGCTCACTCCAGAAGTGGCCCATGCCTTGTTGAGTTACATTTTGGTTTCGGAATGCACGTAACATTGACATGCTCTCAAAAGCCAAAGGTATATAAAAGGGTCTGCTTGAGAGAAATGTTCCTCCCTTCCCTCCTAACTCCTCACACTCCTTGGAGGTAACTAATTTCACTTTTCTCTAGTTTATAGTTGTGTGTGTGTGTGTTCTTTGCAAAACGTGTTATTGTTTTCTCATTTGCTTTTCTTTATTACAAAAAAGGTGTGATTCTATACGTGCTCTTTGGACTTTGCTCTTCTCACCTAAAAATATCCCTAGAAGTCGCTCTATATCCAGTCACAGAGATCTTTTTCCTTCATTGTTAA
The DNA here is from genome assembly GCA_963574415.1 of Tarsius wallacei. Taxonomy (NCBI): domain Eukaryota; kingdom Metazoa; phylum Chordata; class Mammalia; order Primates; family Tarsiidae; genus Tarsius; species Tarsius wallacei. The sequence continues at coordinate 6,356 of CAUYQG010064362.1, read as the reverse complement.
AGCTACATAGTCTTCCTTGGTGTGTATACGTGGTTGCCTTTTCTGCCAATCTCTTCTGCCTGCATGTACATTTTCTAGACGCCAGCTGTGCTCACCATTCTGTGCTTTCCAGTCACGTGACGTACACATTGACTTCCATCAATATCAGATCTAATCCCAGGAAGAGATTCTTTGAGGCTGCCACCTCACATCCCGGTCATTGTCAAGACACTTCCCAGTAGCTGGTGCTGTGAACTGCCTGCCTATTTCTGACTCATGGGCTCCACGCTGACATTTCACGTTGGACTTTCTTTTTCTGGTGACGATCCTGTCTGTGCTTCTTTTCAGCCTTATTAATAATTTTAAAATGCATTTTAAACTCTCCATTTTAAAATGAGTCATTCAGCGGCATTTCATACTTTTACAATGCTGTGTTTTTGTATGTCTTTTTGTGCCATATCTGAGAATTTATTGCCAATCTCAAGGTCATGAAGATTTACCCCAGTGTATTCTTCTAAGAAATTAATGCTTGCAGCCTCTATGTTTAGATAACTCACCCATATTTAGATAATTTTTTAGGTGGAGGTCCCACCGAAAACCAGAATTATCCTTTGAAGGGGTGGGGCCTTATAGTCCAGGCTTCCCCTGCTGGGTGAGTATTCTAGGAACCCATCTGCATCCATGTACCAACTAGTGTTGTTAGGAGAGGCTGCATTTTGGCTTCACTGGATTTTTTTGGAGAAGCTTTCAACACGTTTGCCCATTTCATGATGGGTGATTTACAGGCACACCTGCCCACACCGTGCCGGGTGTTTAACAGCCTTTGACCAAAAACAACATGACCCCCATGCCCCAGCCCCCTATTTACCCAATCTCGTCCCGAGTGACTTCTTTTCTGTTTCACCGGATGAAACAGTCCCCGAAGAGAAACGTTTGGCCAATGTCGAAGGGGTGAAACAAAAAACGGCAGAAGTACTAAGAAGCGTCAAAGTTGATGGGCTCAAAAACTGTTCTGAGCAGTAGAAAAGGCGTCTTGATAGGTGTAGTGCATCGAATGGAGAGTACCTTGAAGGTGACTGAAATGTAATCATGTAAGCATGAGTACCCAATTTTTTATAAATAAATTTCCATTTTGGGTGCCTTCCCCCGCTATATGCTCGAGTGAGAGTCCCAGCTTCATTCTTCAACATGTGGGTATCCAGACGCCCCAGCACCATTTGCTGGAAAGACTCCCTGTTGCCAATTCTTGTAATCTCATTGAACATCACTTCATCATATAGGTGAGTGCTTATTCCTACGTTCTCTGTTTTATTTCACTGTCAATATGTATGTCCTTGAGTCTTAGAGACCACATTATCTTGGTACCACATTGTTTTGATTCCTATAGCTTTGGATATAAAAAATTTGGATAGCTTGTGAAATTGCCAGCATGAGTTCTCCAATTTTGTTCTTCTCTTTTTTTTTTTGAATTGGAGTCTCACTCCATCACCTGGGCTGGAGAGCAGTGGCATGCTCACGGCCACCCCAGCATCAACCCGCTGGGCTCCAGAGATCCTTCCGCATCAGCCTTCCGGGTAGCCGGAACTACAGGTACACGCTACCACGCCCAGTTAATTTTTTATTTATTGTAGAGACGAGGTTTGGCCAAGTTGTTCAGGCTGGTCTCAAACCCACGGACTCAGGCAGTCCACTCGCCTCAGCCTCCCAAAGTGCTGGGATGACAGGCTGAGCCACCAGGCCCAGCCTGTGTTCTTCTTTCTCCAACATCTAAAATGATATTTGGGGCCCCATGCATATGGGGATCAGTGTCTTCGTTTCTTCAAAAGCATTCCTGGGGATTTTGATAGGGATTACATCAAATCAGTAGATCCCTAGGTAATATTGCCATCTTCACAATATTAAGTCTTCCAGTCCATAAATACCATCGTTGCATTCATTTAGGTCTTAATTTTTGCTAACAGTGTCTTGTAGTTTTTAGCGCAGAAGACTTTCACCTCCTTGGTTTAATATATTCCTGACTATTTTTTTTATGCTTTACAAATATTTGGTATTAGTTTCCTTCTTGGATTGTTCATCTCTGGGATGCAGAAACACAAGTGATTTCTTTTTTTTTTTTTTGTATGTGTCAAATATGTACCCTGCAACTCGGTGGGACTTGTTTATGAGCACCCATAGTTGGCGGGTCCTTTGAGATTTTCTAGATACAGGGTTATGTTACCTGTGAATAAAGAGTTTTATGTCTTCTCTTCCAGTCTGGATGTTGGCTACTTATTTACTTGCCTATTTGCTGTGGCTAAAATGTTTGGTGCATTAGTGAAAGCATGCTTCATCTGATTTTAGGGGGAAATTTTCACGTCTTTTATCTAAGTATGCTCTTAGCTATAAATTTTTCATGGTCCTTTTTGTCACATTTTGGAAGTTCCCTTCAGTTCCGAATTTTCTGTTTTTATCCTGAAAGGTGGTTGAACTTTGTCAAATGCCTTTTCTGAGTCAATTGAGATGATCACATGGGTTTTCTCCTTCATTCTATCAGTGTGGTGTACATTACATTGACTGATATTCTTTTTTTTTTTTTTGAGTTGGAGTCTCACTCCATTGCCTAGGCTGGAGTGCAGTGGCATGCTCATGGCCACCACAGCCTTGACCTACTGGGCTCAGGGGATCCTTCCACCTCAGCCTTCCAAGTAGCCGGAACCACAGGAACATACTGCCACGCCTGGCTAGTTTTTTGATTTATAGTAGAGATGAGGTCTCACCATGTTGCCCAGGCAGGTCTCGAACCCGCAGGCTCAGGCAATCCTCTCGCCTTGGCCTCCCAAAGTGCTTGGATTATAGGCTTGAGCCACCGCACCTGACCAATTGATATTCTTATACGGAAAACCCTTGTGTCCCTGAGGTAAATCCCACTTGGTCATGGTTTATCATCCTTTTCAACTGGCTGCTGAATTTGATTTATTAGTATTATGTTGAGGATTTTTGCATTTATAAAAGGTATTCATATCTAGCTTTTCTTATGGTGAATCTGTCTGGCTCTGGAATCTAGATAGTACTTACCTCATAGAATGTGTTGCAAAGGGTACTCTGTTTTTTGTTTTTTTTGGGGGGGGGCGTTGGAAGAGTTTGAGAAGGACTGGTGTTAATTCTTTAAATGTTTCATAATTCAGTAGTGAAGCAATCTGGTCTTAGCATTTTCTTCTTTGGGAGGTTTTGGTTACTGATTAAAACGTTTTACTTGCAATGAATCTGCTTATAATTTCAATTTCTTTTGGAGTCAGTATTGGTAATTTGTGTATTTCTAAGAATTTGTCCCTTTTATCAAGGTTATATGATTTCTTGGTATGCAATTATTCGTGGTATTCTCTTCTAGTTATTTTTGTTTCTGTAAGGTTCATTGCAATGTTTCCTCTTTTGTTTACAATTGTAGGTATTTGCAACTTCTTTAGTTTTTTCTTAGTCATTCTACTTAAAGGTTTTCCATTTTGGTGATTTCTCAAAAATAACCAACTTTTGGTTTAGTTGATTGTTGTTTGTTTAAGCTCCACTCTCATGTACATTTTTTTTTTTTCAGTCTTTCTGTTAACTTTAGTTTGCTCTGCTTTTTCTAGTTACACAAGATGTAAAGTCAGGTTGTTGATCCTTCTTTCTTGATTCACAGTTATAATTTTCCCTCTGAGCATCTCAATTCGTTTGGGTATGTTGTGTTTTTTCACTTTTTGAAAGTATCTCTAACTTCCCGTGTGTGTGTGTGTGTGTGTGTGTGTGTGTTTTGAGTCAGTCTCACTCTATTGCCCAGGACGGAGTGCAGTGGCATAATCACAGCTCACCGCAGCCTCCAACTCTTGGGCTCAAGCAAGCTTCCTGCATAAGCCTCCCGAGTAGTTGAGACTGCAGGTGTGCACCGCCACTCCCAGCTAACATTTTGTTTGTTCTTATAGAGACAAGTTCTCACTATGTTTCCCAGGCTGCTCTCAAACTCCTGGGTTCAAGCAGTTCTCTCGCCTCACCCTCCCCACAGTGCTGTGATTACAGGTGTGAGCCACCACATCCGGCCAACTCAGTAATTCTTAAAGCATGTGCTGTTTTCTTTCTATCTATTTATTATGTTTAAGTTTTTCTTCTATTGACTTCTGGCTTTATTGTGACCAGAGATATTCTGTATGGTCTTAATATTTTAAAATTCCTTGAGACTCTTTTGTGACCTAACACATGATCCCTCCTGGAGAATATTCCATGTGCACTTCAGAAGAATGTATACGTCGGGGAGGTGTCCACATATGTTTACGGATCCAGTTGGTTGATGGTATTGTTCAAGGCCTCTCTGTTGCCTCGTTGGGCTTCTGTCTGACTACACCTTATTTTGCTGCTTTTGTTTTAATTTGCTAGATATCGTGTATATTTAGGATATACAAGATGATGTCATGAGATACATAGAGATAGTAAAATGGTTGCCATAGTGATGCAAATCAACATATCTGTCATCTCACCACAGTTCTCCCTTCTGCGTGTGTGGCCAGAAAAGCTACAATTTACTCATTGGGTGAAAATTCCAAAGATAATATACTGTTACTTACTATCTTCCTCGTGTTGTACATTAGATCTCTAGACTAGGTAACCCTACATAGATGCTACTTTGTATCCTTTGACCGACATCGACTCATCTTCCTCGCCCACATCCTGCCTCTTGTAACCACTGTTTTACCCTCTGTTTACCTGACTTTTTTCTTTTCTTTTTTAGATTCCACATGTAAGTGAGAACGTGCAATACTTTTCATTGTGTCTGGCTCATTTCGCTTTACCAGAGTGTCTTCCTAGTCTCACCCATGCGGCAAATGGCAAGATTGCCTTCTTTTTCTGAGACTGAATAATATTTCCTTGTGTGTGTGTGTCTGTACATACACATGCTGTGAGTATGTGTGTGTGTGTGTGTGTGTGTTTGTATGCACACCACAGTTTCCTTATCTGTTCATCTGTCCATGGACACTTTTGTGTCTTTTGTTTTTTAAGATTCAGAGGGTACGTGTGCAGGTTTGTTACATAGGTGTATTGTGTGATGGTGAGGTCTGGGCTTCTGTTCAGTCTATTACCCACACGGTGGGCATGGTACCCAGTGGAGCTATCTCTTCCCTCCCCTTTTTTTTGAGTTGGAGTCTCACTCCGTCACCCAGGCTGGAGCGCAGTGGCACACTCACGGCCACTCCAGCGTCGACTTGCTAGGCTCTGGCGATCCTTCTGCCTCAGTCTTCCAAGGAGCCAGAACTACAGGCATGCGCTACCGTGCCTGGCTACTTTTTTATTTTGCTGTAGAGACGAGGTCTCGTCAAGTGACCCGGGCTGGTCTTGAACCCGCGGCCTCGGCCTCCTGAAGTGCTGGGATAACAGGCTGAGCCACCAAGTCCAGCTCCTCCCTCCCCTTTGTAGGAGCCCCCAGTGTCTGTTGTTCCCCACCTTGTACCCAGGTGTATCCCGTGCTTAGCTCCCACTTATCGGTGAAAACATGTGGTGTTCAGTTTTCTGTTTCTGTGATCATTTGCTTGGAAGGACGGTCTCCAGCTTTATCCATGTTGCTGCAGAGGACGTGATTTTGTTCTTTTTTTTTCATGGCTGCGTAGTATTCCATGGCGTGTATGTACCACAATAGCAAAAACGTGGAACCCAACCTAGGTCCCCATCAACAGTGGACTGGATAAAGAAAACGTGTGGTACACATATATCACAGAATACTACGTTTTCATAGGTTGACTGTGGTGAATAATGCTGCAATAAACATCAGAGAGCAAATATCTTTATGAAGTGGTGATTTCGTTTTCTTTGGGTCTATACCCAAAAGAGGGATGGCTGGATCATATGGTAGTATATTTTTCTATTTCTTTAGGAATCTCCATGTTTTCCATCATGCCTGCACCAGTCTACATTCTCACTAATGAGTTGCTTTTTCTGTATGGTGTAAGATAAGGGTCCAATTTCATTCTTTGGCATTTCATTCTTTTTCACCCTTTACCCAGTTTTCATAACGCCATTTTTGAAGAGCATATCTTTTCCCCAACTTTTCTTGGAACCCTTGTCAAAAACTGGTTTGGATTCCTTTCTTGGCTCTGTCTTCTGTTCTACTGGTCTATGAGTTTGTTTTTTAATGACAGGACCATACTGTTTTGATTATAACAGCTTTCTTTTTTTTATTTTTTTTTGAGTTGGAGTCTCACTCTGTCACCCAGACTGGAGTGCAGTGGCCACTCCCGGCCACCGCAGCCTCGACCTGCTGGGCTCCGGCGATCCTTCCGCCTCAGCCTTCCAAGCAGCTGGAACTACAGGTGTGCGCTACCATGCCCGGCTAATTTTTGATTTATTGTAGAGATGAGGTCTCGCCAAGTTGCCCAGGC
>CAUYQG010064360.1:0-28477 GCA_963574415.1 Tarsius wallacei | reverse complement strand
AGCCCGCGGGTTCGAGACCCGCCTGGGCAAGCGAGACCTCATCTCTACAATAAATCAAAAAATTAGCCGGGTGTGGTAGCGCGCGCCTGTAGTTCCAGCTACTTGGAAGGCTGAGGCGGAAGGATCGCCGGAGCCCAGCAGGTTGAGGCTGTGGTGGCCGGGAGTGGCCACTGCACTCCAGTCTGGGCGATAGAGTGAGACTCCAACTCAAAAAAAAAAAAAAAAAAAAGAAAGAAATAACATGACAGACGTCAGCGTGGTTCAGGGCCAGACAGTAGCAGCACACAGCAGTCAGCAGCAGATGGATGGCAAGGGCAGCAAGGCTCCAAAGCCACAGGAACTAAAGGGTTACTGTAGCAAGAAGCCCCTCATGGCTAGAAATATCTGACAATAATTGTGAAGGGTCAGACCAGGAAAAGACCTGACTTTGTGCCATAAGCAAGTCGAGCACTGACATTTGAGAGACCCATGTATATACCTAAATAGATGTAGCCGAAAGTCTATATAGAATTCATTCAAAAGACATATACTGGCCAGTTTTAGTGGCTCATGCCTGTAATCCCAGCACTTTGGGAGATCAAGGCAGGAGGATCGCTTGAGACCAGCCTGGGCAACACACTGAGACCCATATCTATAAAAATAAGTAAATAAAATAGCCAGGCACAGTGGCTCACACCTGTAATCCGAGCACTTTGGGAGGCTGAGGCAGGAAGATTGCTTGAACCCAGTAGTTTGAGAACAGCCTGGGCAACATAGTGAGAATTCGTCTCTACAAAAAAATCAAAAGATTAGCCAGGTGTGGTAGCAGGCGTCTGTGGTCCCAGCTACTGGGAGGCTGAGGTGGAAGGATCACATGTGCCCAGGAAGTCAAGGCTGCAGTGAGCCATAAACGTATCACTGCACTCCAGCCTGGTCAACAAAGTGAGATCCCAACTCAATACTAAAATGTTAATAGTGGTCACCTCTGGGCAGTTTTTTTCTTTTTTTTTTTTTTTTGAGTCGGAGTCTCACTCTGTCACCCCAGGCTGGAGTGGCAGCGAACGCTCACGGCCACTGCAACCTCCACCTACTGGGCTCAGGCAAACCTTCCACCTCAGTCTTCAAGTAGCTGGAACCACAGGCGCTCACCACCACGCCCAGCTAATTTTTTTTATTTACTGTAGAGACTAGGTCTCTCCAAGTGGCCCAGGCTGGTCTCAAACCCCTAGGCTTAGGGAATCCTCTAGCCTCCTTCTCCCAAAGTGCTAGGATTACAGGCATGAGTAATCCTGGAGCTCCCTCCGCACCAGGCCTGTTTTCTCCTTTTTTTTTCCACCAGGAAATAAAAATCACAAATAAAGCTGATTTCTAAAAGCAAAACTTAAAGATGAGACATACAAAGAAGCAAGGCATTAAATCACCTTGGGGAAATCAATTAAACTTAAAATGAAAGATTTTTAAGTGAAAGAAGACATCTGTAACAGGTTTCTGGTATTTTTCTATAAATATAAAACCTACACATTATAAGAAAACTATGTGCAAAGCAAGCATGAAAATATCATTTGGTATCTCAAATAGTCTTTGAATCAAGTATGAACAATAGTGTTGGATGGGAATGATGCTAGAAAAACATTGACTGAGCATGGTGGCTCACATCTGTAATCGCAGCACTTTGGGAGGTGGGGGCATGTGAATTGCTTGAGCCCAGGAGTTCAAGGCCAGTATGAGTAATAAAGGGAGACCCTTATATCACCAAAAAAAAAAAATCTTTTTTTCATTAGCCAGGCATGGTAGCACACAACTGTAGTCCCAGAGACTCTGAAGACTGAGGCTAGAGGACTGCTTCAGCCCAGGAAGTTGAGGCTGCAGTGAGTTATAATGGCACCACTGCACGCCAGCCTAGGTGACACAGCAAGACCCCAGCTAAAAAAAAAAGTCTCTCAGATCAACCAAAAAAACTTAAATATATAATTCAATGTAATTTACATTTTAGGGGAGTTTCCTAAGAAGAGATGCTTATTGAAACTAAGAAATTAGAGTTTACATCTAACTTTCCTTCCAGCATGAAATCCTGAACTCAGGCAACTGTGTGACCAGCAGCCCAAATGACCTTGCTACATTTGAAGCACACATTAATGTTTGGTTTTCATTTTTATACCATCCTTCCTGCCGCAACAGAAATACGCACATGATATAAAGGTTAAAGATACTGAAAAGGAAGCAAAAACAGACATATTCAAAATTAAGGATACAATTTTAAGGACAGAGAATTATACGTCAATTTAAGTACCAGAGATATAGTAGGAGGAGTGGAGACAGGAATATTTCCTTTTCCTTACTAATAATAAACAGTAACTGGCTACTTAAATACATTAACTTCAACCTGGCAAATCACTCTCAGACCTTAGCTGAAGGTCAAAACTTTATAAATAGCAATATAATTGAAAAAATATAAACCGAAGATAACTCCAAATGTTCTTTTTCTTAAAGACAATTATAAGCATGTACTTCAATGATCCAATGACCTTGTTTCCCACTACAGAAAACAAGAGGTATCTACATAGAGCTAAAAGTTATGATTCAAGAAACCTAAACTTGAGCAGTCTTGTTTTCAAATGTTAGACCACCCTTTGCTCATGCTTTATTTTTATATGCAATGGACAAGCAAGAAGTCAAATGTATGGTCTGTCTCGAATGTGGAGTCTAGTATTTGTTGGAACTGTCCTGCCAAATGTTGATTACGCCTACTCCAAGTCCAAGATGATACTGGCTAATCTAACTTCGTTATAGCCTGTGGTAACGGCCCCAGACTATCATTAGGTATCAGACTTCCCACTCCCATCTCACAAGAGAATTGCAAAATGTTTGCTTACATTACTCGGAATTACAATTGTCAGTAACACAAATTAAAAACCTGAGTTCAGTTATAAACAAAGAAACTTAGACAGCAACCCCATCCTCTTGGGAGCTAATGTTCTCAGGAAACCACTTCACAAAGATAACATATGAAAGAACAATCACACACAAACTATCCCAGTTTCTGGGACAGTCCCTGTCCTAAATACTCTGACCTGCTATTCACAGAAATGTAATTTGTACTAGTCAGAGCAAGGGTCTGAAATTTTAGTTCAGAATATATGGTTCCCTACAGAAGCGACAAAAGTCCAGATTTACATGGACTATATCTAAACTTAAATGTTTCTATTTCAAACTTTCCAAAGAGCAGCTGTATTTCATAGAGTGCTGAGTAAGACCTTGAAACATAACAAGGCAGAATCTACAGAAAGAATCGGAGGCCCATCCAAGACCATGACAACAATGGGTAAACCAAATAGGGTCAATCCTTGAACAATGATGAAGCGGGAACCCTTGTCCGCAGTCCTTGTTTCCACAGATTCCACTTCTCTCTCATGTCCCCCCACCTGACCTGGCCTACAAGGCGAGACCTCATCTCTACAATAAATCAAGAAAAAGTGCTGACTCACCTAGACCTTCCCTTGCCCTTCTTCCCAAGCAAGGCCCCAAGCATCTGCAGAGACTACATGGCCAGTGGAGAAGTAATCAAAACAGTTAAATGAGTCACACAGTAGTAAGTGCTGTTTTTTTAAAAATCAGGCACTTTGACAGGTTATAGTCCACAACCCTGCGTGCACGCTAATAATCATCACAGATGCTTTGAAAAATACCAGTGCCAGCTGAGCGCAGTGGCTCACGCCTCTTATCCCAGCATTTTGGAAGGCAGAGACAAGAGGATTACCTGAGTCCAAGGGTTCAAGACCAACCTGGGCAACATGGCGAGACCTTCTCTCTACAAAAAAATAAATAAAAAATAAAAAATTAGCTGGGCATGGTAGCGCATGTCTGTAGTTCCAGCTACTTGAAAGGCTGAGGTAGGAGGAGCGCCTGAGCCCACCAGGTGGAGGCTGCGGTGGCCGAGAGCATGCCACTGCACTCCATCCTGGGCAATAGAGTGAGAATCTGACTCAAAAAAAAAAAAAAGAAAGAAAAGAAAAATACCAATGCCCTGACCAACTAAATCAGAATCTGTGGGATTAGACCCAAGAAGCAGCTTTTTAAAAAAAGGTCCCGGTTGGGTACAGTGGCTCACACCTATAATTCCAGCACTTTGTGAGGCTGAGGTGAGAGGATTGCCTGAGCCCAGCAGTTGGAGACCAGCCTGGCCTACAAGGCGAGACCTCATCTCTACAATAAATCAAGAAAAATAAGTCAGACATGGTGGCACGTGCCTGTGGTTTCAGCTACTTAGAAGGCTGAGGGGGAAGGATCAGCCCAGCAGGTCCAGGCTGCGGTGGCCATGAGCATGCCACTGCACTCCAGCCTGGGAGACCGAGACTGCGACTCAAAAAAAAAAAAAAGAGTCCCCAGATGATTATAATATACAGCCAAGTAGGAGAATTGCTAATATAGGGTGGCCATGGGGTGTTATTTGCATCCATTGGTAAGGAATATCCCTTCTGAACTGATGTCTGAATTGTAACCTACATTGCCCACTCAGGTAAAACCGATTCTGGGCAATGGGGACAGCCAACCCCACTTCAGTGATCAGTTCCTTCCTTTCCAGCACTTTCTCGGCCCCAGAGTGTGAGGATAACAGGCAGGGAAGAAGATACTAAACAAAGTCAAAGAAAAGCAGAACCCAGTCTTCCTTTTAAATAATAATAAATAATAAAAAGCAAGTCAAAAAACTACAACTTCCCACGAATGTTGTGTAAACCCCGCCTGAGAACCCCTCTTGGCGCCAGCCTAGTGGCCTTTGATCAGGCAGAGATGGGCGACAGGCCAGGGTCTCCGCATCGCTCTCGTTTCTCCCCAGACGACCTGAACCTGATGTCCCCAAACGGCAGCTCGGTAACGCCACAACAGTCCAACGTGTGACTGCACCGCCAAGCGAGAGGCAGCTGGTGCCCGGAGGAGCGATGAGACGGGGATACCGGCTGGGCAGGGAGGCGTCACCAAGTGCACCGCACGGGGTCACAGGAGGTGACAGGGGAATGGGGGAGGGGTCTTCAGCTGCAGCCTGGAGGCCCCGGCTCCGCGGTGGCGTGGCCGCAAGTCGAGCAAACCGAGGATGGAGATGCTGGCGCCAGCCCCGCCCCCTCCCCGCCGGGACCCGCCTGGGCTCCGGCTCCTCGGAGGCTGATGGCAACCCGGGGCTCCAACTCTGCCTCCGCCTTCGACCCGAACCCCCTCTTCCCTAGCCCCGGCGCGCGGGGCCGGGACCCCCGGAGCTGCACCTCCTCCGGGCAGGCCAGGGGTCGCTCCGCCTGCAGGGGCCCCGCCCGGCGTCCGCACCCCGCCTGCGCCCCCGCACTCACCTCCGGGCCGCGCCGCCCGCCCGGCGCTCTCCGGTGGCCGGGGACCCTGACGCATCCCGGGCCGTCGCCGCGGCGCCAGACCGGTTGCCCCCTGCTTCCTCACCGGGCGACGTCGCCTCAGCCCCGACCCCCGGCTGCGATTGGTGGCGCTCCGGCGGGGGCGGGCGGAGGACGTTGATTGACAGCGGCGCGCGCCGAGCGGAGCCTGCGGGCTGGGACGCGAACTTGGCATTCCTCTCTCGGCGCGGCCGGGACTACGGCGCGCGACGCGGCGCTGCGGCTCTCGCCGTCCCGCCCAAGGTCTGTCTCTGCTCGCGCGACCCAATTCCTCTTGACCTCTGGACATCAGAGTCCCCCGGGGGCATCGGCCTCAAGGTTTTCTCTGGTCAGCGAAAGGGACCATGAATCGGAGTTGGCTCCGTCTGGGCGGGCTTCACTGTGCGGCGGCGGGATTGTTGTTCCCTGAACCGGAGAAATGCGGTTTACTTGCCAAGCACGAGCACGGAGGTGGCAGGTCTTGGAATCTCTCCTTGCTTTGAAATTAGTCACCCTCTTCTATGTGAAACAGCCGTCCCTTTTCCTCTCGCTGTACATGGCTTGGGTCTTCTGGTAAAAATGCCAGAGTTACCCCCTCGCCCCAATTCTGGTTTATCCTATTTTGGACATTCTTCTAACTGGTAAAACGTCGGTAGCAATTATGTGAAATTCAGAAACTGAGGGGAGTCCTTAGAAGACAGCACTTGCCCAAGAAGCCGGATCACTGGCTGTTCTGTGTTTCTCAGTGCTTGGGGCACAGGGGGTTAACACAGGCCCAAAACGTGGACCTTCTCCCAGACTATTACCCCAACGTTGGAGAAGAGTAATTAACGTAAATTACAACTGACGTTATTTTAATATTTATTGACCATAAGGGACTCTGTGTGCTCGTTAAGGTGTTTTCCTGGCAGGCCTACATGCAGGGGCAACCAGACCCAGAATGGAATAAAGGAAATAGTGCCAAAGGGCAGTCTCTTCTGGAGTAACCATTTCGTGCTCCTCCTTTCTCGAGGACATGCAGCACTCCAGGGCCTTTTGTGTTTATAGAAGCTAGTTTCCATGCCTCTGGCTGATGAAGAAGAGTCCCACATACTAGACTTCTGCTCCAATTAAGCTTTATCTCTCAGTAGGTGGACTCCCAGCCACCTCACACTTCACAGCTGGGCTGTCTCACTAGTTGCCAAATACTAATAAAAGGGCATGATGGCCTCTAAGTCACGGTTTGGGAACTCATTAACCCCATTGCACCCCTCCCCAAGCACTCATATCGCTGAGGCATTTGAGAGATCATGCCTATATTATACAGTCATAGCCGTAAACAACAGCAGTCCAGACCAGAGAAGCCCATCAATCACTGCCAGATTCTTTTTTTTTTTTTTTTGAGTTGGAGTCTCACTCTGTTGTCCAGACTGGAGTGCAGTGGCCACTTCCAGCCACTGCAGCCTTGACCAGCTGGGCTCCGGCGATCCTTCCGCCTCAGCCTTCCAAGTAGCTGGAACTACAGGCGCACGCTACCACGCCCGGCTAATTTTTGATTTATTGTAGAGATGAGTTCTCACCAAGTTGCCCAGGAGGGTCTCGAACCCACCGGCTCAGGCAATCCACTCACCTCAGCCTCCCAAGGCGCGGGATTACAGGCTGAGCCACTGAGCCTGGCTGGCTTTTGTGTTTTCAAGTGTACATTTTCACATTGTACATAGTCTTCAAATTGCTTTTTGCCCCCAATATTATACTGTTGAGGTTTATTCTTGATAGATGTTTACTTCAACTGCTTTACAAAAGCCCTTTGTCTTAGTATATCAGTTTTATTTTTAAAAATATGTTCATTTGGCCAGACGTGGTGGCTCATGCCAATAATCCCAGCACTTGGAGATCACAACAAGAGGATTGCTTGAGCCCAGGAGTTTGAGACCAGCCTGGACAACATGACAAGATGTCATCTCTACAAAAATAAATGAAAAATCAGCTGGGCGTGGCAGTGTTTGCCTGTACTACCATTACCCCAGGAGGCTGATTGCCTGAGCCCAGGAAGTTGAGGTTACAGTGAGCCAAGACCATGCCACTGCACTCCAGCCTGGGCAGCAGAGCAAGACCCAACTCAAAAAACAGTACATTTGTAGCGTTTCCAATGTTTGGCTATTACAAACAACACTTTGATAAACACCTTCCAACCTTGCTACTGGTGCTCCATGCAAGAGATTCTCTCTGGAATGTATTTAGAAACACAATTTCTGAGTTTTGAGGTTCGAGCATCCTCATTTCACGAGGAACTGCCAACTGCTTTGTAAACAAATAAGGCAACTTACACTCCCTCCAGCAGGTGGAGCTCCTAGGTCCCCATGTTTTCACCAATACTTAACGTCGTCATCCTTTCCATTCTTCAGCATCGTGTTTTCTTGCCTGCTTCTCAAGGAGGAGATCATTGCTCCTGGTGACTGATCTTTGCATCGAATCCCCAAGCGACAGTGGCAACCGTGTTTTGTAACTTTTGCACAGGCTTGTGGGGACCAGACCAGGCCCCTGTCCCCAGGGCCTTTGATTTTCTCTAAATGCTCACAGGGCTGGTCATCAGAATGAAAGTCTCAAGTGCACTCTTGTGTCACTCCTGCCTTGTCACCTCCCTCCCTGCCCCAGCCCCCTTCCCCACAGTGTTCTTTCACCTCCCCACTCCTAGCAGCATCAGCAGAGCAGGACAGGCTTCATGAGTGAGCCCGCATGCTCAGAAAAGTCCCATGTCTGGCTTCTTTATTTTTAAAAATATGTTCATTTGGCCAGACGTGGTGGCTCATGCCTTTAATCCCAGCACTTTGGGAAGCCCTTGACTGCAGTGAGCCAAGACTTAGTTGAAATTCTTGAAATTCTTAATATTTTTATTTCTGATGTTGCCTTCTTGAAATTCCTGGTAATTTTATCTTTGAACTTGTGTTTTCTGAGTGGTCTGATGGGAACACAAGGCATGAGAACAGACAGAGGCGATACTCACTATTGCTTGCCGCCTCATTTCTGTATAACAGCCCTGAAACCTCATGGATTCACCAACCATGGGAGTTCAGTGAGGTTCAAAGGCAGTACAGAGTAAGTGTGTGATGTCTGAGACTTACTAGGCGGGTGTGCTGACATCCCAGGGAGGCCATGTTTCCCATTCAAACCAGAACTTGCTTCAAACGCAGAAAGTAATGGGATCCTAAAAGAATATGAACAACCGAAGATCCTATTCTGTCTGCTCTTACTTTGTTACTTCCCTGTATAAGCCAAACACATGCCAGAAAGGATGACATAGAAGGAACGGGAAAGATAGGGCAGCCCAGAGTTCCTTCTCCCTTCACTTCTTCCTTATCCATCCGCGTGCCAAAGGCAGAGGGGGTTAGCAGAATAAGTTAAATAAAACATTGGCGTTTAACTTAGTGTGGTAACTCATGCCTGTAATGCTTCCCAGCACTTTGGGAGGCTGAGGCAGGAGGATCGATGGAGCCCAGAAATTCAAGACCAGCCTGGGCAACAGAGTGAGACCCAGTCTCTATCTAAAAAATAAATAAATAAAAATAAGACAGTTGAGTTATCTTGGTGCAGTATTCCCACTGTTGTGGTAAAAAGGAAATACATATGCATATACGTGCTACAAAACAAGAATTGTCCTGTTGGTGATTCTCCATACAAGTTACACTCTCTTACAAATGTAATTAAGACTGGCATTACACATTATAAAGATGAATAGTAAATCCATGCTAATAAGTTAGATTTCTGAGGGATTTTTTTGTTGTTGTTGTTTACTTAAAATGATATTAAGTAGCAAACAAAACAGAATATGCATGCCTATAATCCTAGCAATTTGGGAGGCCAAGGTGGGAGGATCACTTAAGGCCAGACATTTGAGACCAGCTAGGCAACAAGCAAGATCCTACCTACAAAAATAAACAAACAATTTTTAAAAAGAAGAAAAATCAACCAGGTATGGTGATGCACATGTATAGTCCTATCTATTTGGGAGGCTGAGGCAGAGAGATTATTTGAGCCTAGGAATTCAGGGTTACAGTGAGCTATGATTCTACCACTATGTTCCAAACTCAACAGCAGAGCGAGACCCTATCTAAAACAGAACAAAACACCATGACAAGTTGAGAGAGGGACTGCAGAAAAAATGATAAAGCTTTAGATTTTAGTGTTTTTAGCAGCATTTCCCCCTGCTTTTTGAAAAAGGAGTTCATATTTTCATTTTGCACTGGGCTCCAAAGATTATGTAACTGGCCCAGTAACAGAGTTCTCACCCCTAAAAACCCGGAAGACTTTTGGAAACTGGAAAAAAACTCAAATACTTACTCATGCAGTGAAAAGTTGGGCATTTGAGGAGGCCAATTTTCTTAGCCAGTCCTCTCGGCTCTAGACTATTTCTCTGAGGACATTGACTTATTTTCCCCTCATCCTAAATGACTGACCCTAACCATCTTTACTCTGATTTTCCAAAATGATTCAGGGTTAAGAGAATGAAAACATGAGCCATAGACTGGGAGAAAAATATTTGAAAAACACATATCAAATAAAGGATTTGTATAAATATATAAAGGACTCTTAAAACTCAACAATAAGGAAAAAAATTAAAAATGGGCAAAGAACCTGAACAGACACCTCATCAAAGAAGACATACAGATGGCAAGTAAGTATATGAATAAACACTCAACATGGTACGTTATTAGGGAATTGCAAATAAAAACAATAATGGGACATCACTGCACACATGTTAGAATCTCCAAAATCCACAACATAGACAACAACAGAAGCTAGCAAGGATGTGGAGTAACAGGAGCTGTCATTCATTGCTGGTGGAAATGCAAACGGGCACAACCACTTTGGCAGTTTCTTACACAATGACTCAAGGATCAGGATAGGAGCACTGGAGCCATTTTAATATGGAAACATAACTAGTTTGTCTCTCTCTCTCTTTTAAAAAATTGATCCAATCCACTGCGGTAGAGATAGACAATCAAGTCTATTGTCAAAGGAGAATTGGGCATTGGCCAGGGGAGTGAATAAACGTGGTGAAAGGTGCTACTCAGGAGGCTAGGGCAGAAGGATAGCTCAAGCCCAGGAATTCAAGGTTGCAGTCAGCTATGATTGTACCACTGGACAACAGTGCCAGATCCTGTATGTAAAAAAAAAAAAAAAATTAGTGGGGAAAGGACTTAGATATAAAGTAGCACAATGAGACTCATGGTGCCTGGGAGACCTGATTTTGAGGAGATTTGCCCAATAAGTGCCAGAGGAGTGAACCCCAAGAAGGACCACTGCACAGGGCACTGCTGGAGTACTCAGGGGTTTTGGGGGTTTGGAGTCCTCATCAGCGGGCCAGGCAGCCTCCCAAGGAGCAAGTGAGACCTCTGAGGGCTGCAATAAGCCAACACCTATGTCCCCCAGCTCCTTGGCAGTGATGCCCAGTCATGCTATATAGCTCCGGGTCATTAGTCTTAATCAGTCCATTCTATAGATAAACATTTACGTAGTTTCCAGTTTTTCTCTTTTAAACAATGGACATTTAAGCATATGTGTACAGGAGGGAGTATTTCTCTAGCCCTGCACTCCCCAATACGGCAGCCATTAATCACATGTGACTATTTAAATTAAATACATTTAGCAAGGCATAGGGGCTCACGCCTATAATCTCAGTACTTTGGGAGGCCAAAGAGGGTAATCACCAGATCCCAGACGTTCGAATTAGCCAGGGCAATATAGCTAGATCTCGTCTCTACAAAGAAAAATTTTAAAAAGTTAGTCGGGCATGGTGGTGTGCACCCGTAGTCCCAGCTACCGGGGAGGCTGAGGCAGAAGGATCACTTGAGCCCAGGAGGTCAAAGCTGCGGTGTGCTGTGATCACGCCACTGCACTCCAGCCTGGGAGACAGAGTGAAACTCCAACTCAAATAAATAAGTGTACTTAGATAAGACTAAAGATTCAGTTCTTCAGTTTTGCTAGCCACATGTTCATTCAGTTTCAGTAGCCACATGTTCATTTCAAGTTCTCAATAACCCGATGCAGCCAGTGAACAAATTGGACAGAGTAAATGCAAACATTGCCATCATTGCCGGGACAGTGCTACCAGACCCTAAGCCTAGGGTACGTACCTAGGAATAGGTTTGAGCCTCAACTCTCGTTCAAATCTAAGGTGTGGCCAGTGCCTCATCCCATCCTGACTGATCCCCCGCCTTATGAGTACAAGACCCTGAGGGAGGAATCCCAGGGAAACCTAGCAAACAGATGATCTTCTAGGAGGGGAATGGGAAGATCAGGACCGCCCTGGCTCAGCTTGGAAGGAGGGGCAGAGCCCTGTCATCACCTTCCCAGACCCAGGTGTGAGTCGCTGGCCAGGAATGCAGGTTGCCAGAGGACTTGGCTGCAGAGAGGTGCCAAAATCCAAGAAGAGGGTGCTGCTTTCACACTCACTGTGCTGCAGCCAGTGGCTTTTCTCAGCTTGCATAAATCTCTCTAGCTCACATAACATGTATATAGCTTCAGACCAAATTAAAACGTTAGGGGTCCACTTGTGAGATCAGTGATAGAGGCTCCAAATGGTGAACACCACAGAAGCGAAACAATAGTCAGTACTTATCCAAGCTCACTGGCTGGGGGAAAAGCCCCTATTTGTAGTGATTGCCATGAGGGTGTAAAAACTTCCTCCGTGGCCGATTTCAAGTAGATAACAAGTAGGACAGGAAGGAGGCAGAGTTCTTTGTTGGGAGTTAGAGAGGAAGAGGGTGAGTGGGAGGAAAAGAGACTGACTTTGGGGGCAGATCGAGAGACACTGATTTATATCCAAACTCTCCCACTTGCCGGCTTGGGCGACTCATTTCCTCTTCCAGAGGCTTGACTTTCCCATATAGAACACAGGGGCGGTAACAGGTCCTGTTTCGTTGGTTCACTATGAGGTTGGAATCTGGGGAAGTTGCAAGAGCACTTAAAAATTGATGGGTGTGATCACCTCATATCTACTTATCCTTCTTAAAAGTACCTCTGCTGAAGATTGCTTGAATCCAAGAGTTTGAGATCAGCCTAAGCAACATAGCAAAACCTCATCTCTACACACACACACACACACACACACACACACACACACACACACACACAAAATATTAGCTGGATATGGTGGCACATGCCTGTAGTCCTAGCTACTCATGAAGCTAAGGTGGAAGGATCACCTGAGCCCAGGAGGTCAAGGCCGTGGTGAGCTGTGATTATTGTGCCACTACACTCCAGCCTTGGTGACAGGGTGAGAGTTCTGCTAAAAAAAAAAAAAAAGTACCTCAGCTTCCCTAAAGATATCCGCCCAGGGCTGGATGACTGGGTGTGGTGCTTACACCTATAATCCCGGCACTTTGGGAAGCTGAGGGGAGAGAATGGCTTGAAGTCAGGAGCTGGAGACCAGACTGGGTAACATAGCAACATAGCAACATAGGCTCCACCTGTACAGAATTAAAACAAAATTAGCCAAGGATGGTGGTACATGCCTGTAGTCCCAGCCACCCGAAAGGATGAGACAGAAGGATCACTTGGGCCCAGGCATTTGAGGTTCCGGTGAGCTATGATCACACCACTGCATTCCAGCCAACCTGGGTGACAGATATCCCGTCTTTTTTTTTTTTTTTTTTAAGTTGGAGTCTCACTCCGTCGCCCAACTGGAGTGCAGTGGCTGCTCCCGGCCACCACAGCCTCGACCTGCTGGGCTCCGGCGATCCTTCCGCCTCAGCCTTCCAAGTAGCTGGAACTACAGGCGTGCACTACCACGCCCGGCTAATTTTTTGATTTTTATTGTAGAGATGAGGTCTCGCCATGTTGCCCAGGCAGGTCTCAAACCCGTGGGCTCAGGCCATCCACTCACCTCAGCCTCCCAAGGCACGGGATTACAGGCCGAGCCACCGAGCCTGGCTAAGACCCCGTCTTTAAAATAAATAAAAAGAAATGAATTACACAATTAGATTAAATAGAATAAAAGATATCCACCCAAAGATATTAATTCAAAGTGACTTCACGTGTTTGGAGAGAGCACCATCCCTTTCTCACTCTCACAACCCCTCATACCAGGGGAGGAGCATGTGACCGAGGCCCCAGTTCACTGGGACATCCCATTCCCTGGCGATGGGCAGTTGGGTCAGAGGCCTGTGACCTCAGAGGATCCAATCAGAACAAAGACCAGAATTTCTTTGGTGGCCAAGGGCATTCTCCTTCCTGCTGGCTGTCAGCCCGGAAGAGCGTCACTCTGTGAGCATTTGCCTTGTGATCACAGAGGGAATGCCTTGTTGGCACCAATCCCAGGATGCAGAGCTGAGCCATGGATGGTGAGGTTGTGGGTATGCTTCATCGAGCACCACCTGAAGCCAAAATGACTGCTGTGTGTTCACAGGATTTCATGCATATGACTACTGAACTCTATTTATGGTGGTGATAGACAGTTTATTTTTAAAATAAATACATTTAAGTTTGAAAAGCGAGTCACCATGAATTTTCTTTCTGTAATATATTTCCTTTCTGAGGAAATCAGATTATATTCTGTCACTAGCAATAAAAGGTTCCTCCTGTATTAGCTTCCTGTGTGTATTAGCCTGCTAGGGTTGCCATAACAAAAATACCACAGACTGGATGGTTTAAACAACAGACATTTATTTTCTCACAGTTCTGGAGGCTGGAAGTCCAAGATCGAGGTGTTGACAGGGCTAGTCTCTCCCGAGGTTGTTCTCCTTGGCTTGCAGATGGTGGACTTCTCACTATGTAGTCACATGGCCTTTCCTCTGTGCACATGTGTCCTTGGTGTCTCTGTGTGTCCCTAGCTACTCTACTTATAGGGACAGCAGTCAGATTGGATAAGGGCCCACCCTAATGATTTCGGATTAACCTAATCATCCTTTTAAAGGCCCTGTCTCCAAATACAGCCCCATTCTGAGGTACTGGTGGTTAGGACTTCAATATATTAATTTGGGGGGGGGGGCAGAATTCAACCAATAACACTAGGGCTGTTGGAACCACAAACTGGATGAATTAAAGCAATAGACACTTAATTGTCTCACAGTCTTAGTAGCTCAAAGTTCAAAATCAATAAACAAGGGGAAAAAAACCCTGCTTGTCTTGAAATCATGTACGATATGTTTCACACTGGGATATGCAGGTCCAGATGGCAGCACTGAGTGTCTGTGTACCCAGGATCACATGGGTGTGACACCCTGCACAGAGCCCAGCAGTCCTTGCAAGCAGGGCACTGCAGAGAGAACCGTGCAGTTCCCTGGCAACTGTCCCACGCAGAGGCAAGAGGCCCCTCCCTGTCTCTCTCCTTTGAGAATCTGTACTCTCTCAATTCACACCAATGGTTCCATCACCCACAAAGGACAAAACAAAGGACATTGTCCATGCCAGTCTACATACTTTTCTACGTTCCGTTCAGTCTCGGCTCACCTGCAGATATATTTTTATACAGTTCTAGTCAGCACAAATACAATTTTGGATTCTGCTTGTTTTACTTAAAATTATATCGTGAACCATTTTTATGTACTGCTGCAGTCTTTGTGATTGTTATTTGTGTGTGGGGAGGCAGTTGTTATTTTTTAAAGCTATGTAACATTCCACCTAGGAGGTGTACTGTAATTTATTTTGTCATTCTCCTGCCTTGGGGTGTGTGGCTTGCTTTTCATCTTGCACACCTTTAAGTAGTGGCCTGGTCATCTGAGTGCCTAATTCATCAAGGCTTTGTCTTGAAATCTCAAACCTAGCCAGGCTCGGTGGCTCAGCCTGTAATCCCGTGCCTTGGGAGGCTGAGGTGAGTGGATTGCCTGAGCCCGTGGGTTCGAGACCCGCCTGGGCAACTTGGTGAGACCTCATCTCTACAATAAAACAAAAAATTAGCTGGGTGTGGTAGCGTGCTCCTGCAGTTTCAGCTACTTGGAAGGCTGAGGCGGAAGGATCGCCGGAGCCCAGCAGGTCGAGGCTGCAGTGGCCGGGAGCAGCCACTGCACTCCAGCCTGGGCGACAGAGTGAGACTCCAACTCAAAAAAAAAAAAAAAAGAAATCTCAAACCTACATGGTGGGTGCACCCCAGCCACATCCCAGGGAGCTCTCCAAGAACTCCATGAGCTAGAGCGGGAGCTCAAATAGCTAAGGACCAGAACCACTAACACATCCCAAAAGAAGGGAGTGGACACTGCTGTCTCACAGCAGTACCTACATGGGCTACATGGGATGCTGCCAAAATTTTGCCCAGACAAGTGAAAGTAGGGGTGCCCTAAGACCAGCCTCGAGTTCGATAATTTGCCAGAAGGACTCAGAGAACTCAGCAAAGGCTTTGACTCACGGTTAAAGTCTATTACAAGAAAAGGATACAGAATAAAATTGACCAAGGGACTCAGCATGGGGCAGATTCCAGGAGGGCTCTACACCCAGAATGCCCTGTTGTCCCTTCCCAGTGGAGTCGTGAGCTGTGCTGACATCTCTCAGCAGTGATGGATGACAACGCGTGTGGAAACCTGCCAACCAGGGAAGCTCACCTGGTGTCTAGGTTTTTAAAATGGAGCTCAGGCATGTAGATTTCATTGGCCACACCCATGGCTGACCTTAGTCTCCTATACCTCTGGAGGTGGATCTGATGCCCTCACCCTAAATTACATGGGCCAAGGTCCCCAAGCAAATGAAGACACTTTATTAGGCAGGACATTCCAAGGGCTTCAATCTGCTTCCCAGGAGCTGAGGGCAAAGTCCCGACCTCTCTTTGGGCAAGATAAAACTCTTTTTTTTTTTTTTTTGAGTTGGAGTCTCACTCTGTCACCCAGACTGGAGTGCAGTGGCCGCTCCTGGCCACCGCAGCCTCGACCTGTTGGGCTCCGGCGATCCTTCCGCCTCAGCCTTCCGAGTAGCTGGAACTACAGGCGCGTGCTACCACGCCCGGCTAAGTTTTGATTTATTGTAGAGATGAGGTCTCGCCAAGTTGCCCAGGCGGGTCTTGAACCCACGAGCTCAGGCAACCCACTCACCTCAGCCTCCCCAAGCGAGGGATTACAGGCTGAGCCACCGAGCCCGGCAAGATAAAACTCTTTACTGCACAATACATAACACTTCTGGGAAATCAAAAAGACTAACAAAACCCAGAGAAGTGACAGTATACGGAAACAGGCCTTCTCATACTCAGTTTTGGGAATAGACATGATTGTAATCTTTCCAGGAGGCAGATTGATGTCCTCATACTATATTGATGGAAATATCTGGAACAGACGTTGGAAGACTATTTGGAAGACAAATTTAACCACCCAAAATGTAAATGGGTATATTCTTTGAAACAGCATTTCTGCCTTTCAAGATCACCAGACAAGTGTGCAAGGCTGTATAATTTGTGCATTGAAGTTTTATTGAAAATGTTGAAATGTCAAAACAGCAGATATATTCATTAATAGGGGACTGGTTGAGTAAATCCTTGATTAAGATTGCATTAAATCTTCAGATCAAACAAATGGCTTTAAGACGTGATCAACTTTACTAAAAATAAGAACTATAAATTAAAACCAGAGGGAAACAATATTTTTCACTTCTCAGATTGGCAACGATAAAAGGTAGCACATTACTATTTAGGGTGTGGCGAAAGTCTACGTAGTTGATGGGACAGCCACCCATGGGATGATTGATGTTGAATTTGGAGGACAATTTGGCAACAACTATTAACCCCTCAAAAATGCCATATGCCCTTTGATATGTCAGTTCCATTTCTGAGAACTTATGCCTTTGCGGACTCTAACATGGGATCAAAGACCTAAAGACAAGGGCATTCATCACCACGTGGTCAGTAATGGTAAAGGCTGGTTAGATATGCTATGTGGAGCCCATGAACTTGAATTCCATGCCGTTCTTCATTCTCTCAACAGATATTACTTCAGTACCTACCATAATCAGGCATGATTTTAGGGGCTAGGGCTAAAACAAAGTCCCTCCTCTCTCAGTGCTAAGATTCTAGTTGGAGAAGGTGACATTTTTCTCAATGTTTGTACGAGTCAAGGAGTGAAATGCACTAAGAAGAAAAAGAGAACAGAGTAAGGAACGGAAATCATTGGGGCTGTGTTTGTTCTATTCTATGGGTCAAGAAAGGTGTCATGGATGACATCGGAGGAGAAAGCTGAAGGAAGGGAAGAAAGAGCCATGCAGGAAAGAGTTCCAGACAGAAGGAACAGTACATGCAAAGGCCCTGAGGTAGGGGATGTCCTTGGTACATTGGAGAAGAAGCAAAATGGTCCAAGAGGTTTGAGGAGTGAGTGGGGAGAAGGAGAAAGAGGTCAGAGAGGTATTGGGGGTGGCAGATCCCCGAGGGCCTAGTCAGGTTCGAATTTCACCACTGGAGGGCATTGACCCGAGGTAAGCCTTCCATTTTTTAAAAAAGATGTGGGGTACAATTCAGGGTTGGGTACATAAGTGATCATCATACAGGTGACATTTGGGCCTCCCATTTGTCCTCACTTCGCCTGGTTTGAAATCAGATACCATTATTAGTGTAGCCTTCCACTTTTTAAAGCAACAACTTTATTGAGATATAATTCACATACTGTACAACTCATGCACTTAAGGTGTGCAATTCAATGGTTTTTTCGGTATATTAAATTATTCACTTTTAAAAATTGTGGCAAAATACATATAACATTTGCCACTTTAATTTTTTTGGGGGGGGAAGGGGGGCAGGGTCTCACTCTGTCGCCCAGGCTGGAGTGCAGTGGCACAGTTATGGCTTACCACAGCCTTGAACCCCTGGGCTCAAGTGATCCTTCTGCCTCAGCCTCCCGAGTAGTTGGGACTACAGGTGCACACCACCACGCCTGGCTAATCTTTTCTTTCTTTCTTTCTTTTTTCTTTGTAGAGATGGGGTCTCACTTTGTTTCCCAAGCTGATCTCAAACTCCTAGCCTCCAGTGATTCTCCTGCCTCAGCCTCCCAAAGTGTGAGGATTATAGGCATGAGCCACGGGGCCTGGCTTGAGCATGATGTTTTCAAGATTTATCCATGGTGTAGCGTGAATCAGAACGTCATTCCAAAGCTTCCGTTTTTAAAAGGACATTTGGCTGCCATGTGACAGAGCCTGGTGAGATGGAAGCAGGAAAAGGGAGGAAGCCTGGACACCAGTTAGGAAGTTAGTGCTGCCACCCAGGAGCTACGTGATAGAGACCCGAGTCAGTGTGCAGGGATGGAGGGGGTGACCCGGGGAGTATGCGGGGTGAGATTTGAAGGTGGAGTCATTAGGGCTTGCTGGTGGATTGGATGTGGGGATGAAAGAGAAGGACCACAGTTAAAGACCACCCAAAGACCTTTTAATGTGGGGCCTGAGAATGCTGAGTCCTGGCTGGTTCAAGTCCAGCTGGACTCATGTGTGACCGTGGACAAGTTCCTCGATTTCTGCCTTTTTCGGTTACCTCATCTACAGTAATATGTAGATAGTACCAGTGCCTACTTCATGGGGTTGATGTGCAGATGAAATAAATTAATATTTTATTTTTAAATTTAAATTTAAATATTTTTTTATTTTATTTACAGAGACAGGGTCTCACTATGTTTACCAGGATGGTCTCGAACTCCTGACTCAAGCAGTCCTCCTGCCTTGGTCTCCCAAAGTGCTGGGATTACAGGCATAAGCCACGGCGCCCATCCATAAGTGAACATTTTTAAAGTACTTAGGCGAGTGCCTGGGCCATACCAAGCACTATGCACATATTTATGTAAAAATAAACGTAAAAATAAATCCTTGCCAAAGGTGGCGTGGCACTTGGATTAGCTGAGGCGTGGCACATCTCAGAATCAGAGGATGTCTTCGGGGTGCCTGAAAGGGTCGGACTTCTTCAGCCGGGTGGATCTAGCTCGAAGTCCACGGGCGATGATCAAAAGGAAGGAGAGGTGATAAGCAGGGTCTTACTAAGCAAAGATTGATCCCTCCCACCCCTCACTTAGGCTTTCGTGCTTCTGCACAATCTGCTGAAGCATGAATGCCTAAGTGAGGACAAATAAAGGCAGGCTTTCCACAGGGCAAGGCACTAACAGCACCCAAAGTGAGGAGTGCAGAGTGAAATGTAAACCCCTTCCAAGGGAATACCCAGGTGTTGACCAGGAGGTGTTTATGGCTGTCTTCCTCTTTGCCTCTCACCCGCTGGGAGAAGGTAGCCCGCAGGATTGTTGCATCAAGAATGTGTGGCAGAACACTGAGCAGGGGGTGCCCTGTTGTCACCCCCTGAGGAAGGGGCACTGGGAAGAAGGCAGGACTGGACGGAGGGGAAAGCTGAGCCATGATGCAATCCTGATGAAGGTCTCAGCCAACTCCACAGGGAGCACTGGAACTGGGAGGGCCCTTCCAAGTCGACCTGAGTCAAGGCAGGGGACTGGGTATTTATAATCCTTTGTCTGTCAGTCATTCGATGGGTAGAGGCATGCCTTTGTGCAACCTGAGGTCTTTCTTCAGCCAAGGCAACACCTGCAGAGGTCCACACTGAAAGACTGTCTGCTGGCAGTACTTCCAGCAGTGAGAGGAAGCCAGTTCTTTACTCCTTAAGGGGATCTGGGGGCCCATCATGGGATTGTGATGGCTGGTGATTAGGCAACATCCATTGGGAGCGTGGGTAATCTGGAAAGAAGTGAGTCCTCCCAAGACACCATCTGCTTCTTCCCACCACACGCCTTTCCTGGAGATCTGGAGTTTGAGTCTGGGGGTGAACTCAAGGAACTAGACATTGGAAGCCACCCTGGACTCTGGTCTGCCTTTGACCAGGCAAGGAGTTCCTTCCACACGGCCATACTCTCCCGATCCTCCCCTCTCTCTCTGCTCTCCATTGCCTAACAATCAACCCCACCAGACAGGAGAAGTATGGCTTTGGAGCCAGTAGCACTGCCTCTTGGTGGCCGGGTATCCTCAGGCGAGGCACCTCCCTTCACCCGTGACTCGCTCAGTTTCCTCAGTCATCCGATATGGATAATGGTTCTTTTTTAAGTATGTCACTGTACCTAGAGCCCAGTTCCTGGAACACAATTAGTCCTCATAAATGGGAGCTCTTGTCATTTTGATTGTGCCCAGGGGCACATCCCTGACCCGTAGAGATGGTGACAAGAGTGTGATCATAAGATGGCTTGGCATCACTCTTAGAGATGAGTTTGGGCCAGTGAGGAATTTCTTTCTTTTTTTTTTTTTTGAGTCTCATTCTGTCGCCCAGGCTGGAGTGCAGTGGCATGCTCACAGCCACCCCAGCATCCACCTGCTGGGCTCAGATGATCCTTCCACCTCAGCCTTCCAAGTAGCTGGAACTACAGGCGCGCACTACCATTCCTAGCTAATTTTTGGATTTATTGTAGAGATGCGGTCTCACAAGGTGCCCAGGCTGGTCTTGAACCCCTGGGCTCAGGCAATCCTCTCGCTTTAGCCTCCCAAAGTGCTGGGATTATAGGTTTAAACCACCGGGGAATTTCTTAAAGGTGACGGATGCTTCCCATTCTACTGTGGATTAAATTGTGTGTCCCCCAAAAAGATAAGCTGAAGTCCTAGCCCCCAGTGCCTTATTTGGAAAGAGAATCTTTGTAGGTGTAAATAAGATGTAGGTTAAAACAAAGTCGTACTGGATGAAAGCGGGCCCTAAATCCAATGGCTGGTGTCCTTATAAGAAGAGAAAAGGCACAGACACACGCAGAGGGAAGAAGGCCATATGAGAATGGGGGCAAAGATTAGGGTGATGCGGCAATATGCCAAGAAAAGTCAAGGGTTGCTGGGAGCCACCAGGAGTAAGACATAGGCAAGGAAGACTCTTCTCCGGAGCCTTCAGGACCATGGTCCTGATGACACCTCAGTTTCAGACTTGTAGCCTCCAGAACTGTGAGAGAATACATTTCTCTTATTTTAAGCCATCCAGTTTGGGGTCACCCGTTACAGCAGCCCCAGGGGATTAACACACCCTCTGACAAAGCACTCCCCCTAAGAGAGTGATAGGGCTCAAAACTTCCCTGGGCACATTGAGAAGGGAAAATGGGACCTTCTGAGGGGTAGTGCTCCTTAGGGCCTGTGTCTGTCGGTGTGTAGATGGCTTCAATCCAATTTTGACTCCCAGAGACTTTCAAGCCAGGATGAACTTACTTCTTAACTAGCAGGCCCTCCTTTCTTTGCCTCTGTGAGAGCTGCTGTCTGTCTAGTAACAGTGGGTGACACTGAGAACGCAATCATAGAAACAACCCTCAAAATATGTTCCACTCCAACTGCTTCCATCGCAAAAGGCAAAATTAAGATGTGCTTTCAAAAAA
Source organism: Tarsius wallacei (assembly GCA_963574415.1). NCBI lineage: Eukaryota > Metazoa > Chordata > Mammalia > Primates > Tarsiidae > Tarsius > Tarsius wallacei. The sequence continues at coordinate 6,861 of CAUYQG010064360.1, read as the reverse complement.
GAAATGATTTTGATATTCTTTAAACTGCTCCAGAGTATTCAGAAGGAAAATTTGTCGTATTCTTTTTGTAATGGAAGCCTAATGCCGACACTAGGACCTGATAAAAATTTCTTCCAAAGTAGAAGTCTGTAGAGCAATCTTGCTTTTAAATAACAACGCAAAATTTAAAAAATAAATGTTTAAGAATTTAGCACTCCAGGGCAACCCTCTTCCAGTCACCCTCCCACTTGGGAGCTCTTCTGTCTTAATAGATTCCTGATTTTTCAACAACAACAAAAAAATTTAGCACTCCATTAAAAAGGTACATTTCTGGAATGCAAAACTCATTCAGTGTCTGCAAAAATCTTAAGATAGTGCATCAACTTGAAAGATCAAAAAGAGCTTTTGAGAAGCAGAGGCAGAAGGATTGCTTGAGGCCAGGAGTTCGAGACCATCCTGGGCAACATAGCGAGACCCTATCTCTACAAAAACATCTTTTTAAATTAGCTGGGCATGGTGGCACACACCTATAGTCCCGACTACTTGGGAAGCTAAGTCAGGAGGATTGCTTGAGTTCAACCTGGGGGACAGCATAAGACTCTGTCTCTTGAGAGAGAGAGAGAGAGACTGGAGAGACTGACTAATAATCATCTGAATAGATGTCAAAGAGACAGCAGGAAAAGTTCAAACTCCACTCTTGATAAAAACACTCAGCAAACTGGAATTAGAAGAATTCTTCCCTAGCATGACTATGTACATGTGTGTGCATCATCATGTTTAAAGGGGAAATGTTAGAAACATTATCATTTTATTTTATTTACTAATTTTTTTTGAGTTGAAGTCTTACTCCTTTGCCCAGGCTGGAATGCAGTGGCATGCACACTCCACGGCCACCCCAGCGTCGACCTTCTGGTCTCCAGCAATCCTTTCACCTCAGCCTTCCAAGTAGTTGGAACTACAGATGCACGCTATCATGCCTGCCTCTTTTTAAAAAATTTTTATTGTAGAGACGAGGTCTCGCCAGGTTGCCCGGGCTGGTCTCGAACCCGTGGGCTCAGGCAATCCTCACACCTTGGCCTCCCAAAGTGCTGGGATCACAGGCTGAGCCACCGAGCATGGCCTATTTTATTTTATTTTATTTTATTTTATTTTAAGAATAGAAACGAGGTCTCCCTATGTGGCCCAGGCTGGTCTTGCTATGTTGCCCAGGCTGGTCTCAAACTTCTGGCCTCAAGAAATTCTCCCACCTTGGCCTCCCAAAGTGTTGGGATTACAGGTGTTAGTCACCACGCCTGGCCAATTATCACTTTAAAAGTAAACAAGAATGCCCACTTGCCTCAGATTATTTTATCTGGTCCAGAAAGTGTTAGCTAAGGCAAGTAAACAAGAAAAAAAAGTTTGAAACTATAATTGTATATCTGGAGTATTGAAAAGAAAACATGTGTGTTAGGTTTTATTTAGGCATCAGTGTTAGTGCTGTTAGGTGTGAATTCAACATTAATGAATCAACAATGTATATTAAATAAGGTGCCTTGGCTGGGTACAGTGGCTCACGCCTGTAAGTAATCCCAGCACTTTGGGAGACTGAGGCAGGAGGATTGCTTGTGCCCAGGAGTTTAAGACCAGCTAGCCAGGCATGGTGGTGTGTGCCTGTAGTCTCAGCTACTTTGAAGGTTGTAGTAGGAGGATTGCTTAAGCCCAGGAGGTTGAGGCTGCAGTGAACTGTGATCATGCCACTGCGCTCCAGCCTAGGTGACAGGGCAAGACACTGACTCAAAAAATAATAATAATGAAGAAATAAAATGCCTTTAAACAGAAATACCAAAAAAATGAGGTTGATATGTATTGATTAGTTGATGAAAATGTGATCAGAGGCTCGCAGGACCCAACTCTGTCTTTCCCCTGGGGCAGTGGTTCAGTATTTGCTAATTTGGTGTTCATGGTGACTTTATGGAACATAGCAGTAGTGACTAATGGAAATCAACTGTAACTGTTTTCGAAGAAGACACCATTGAGGGAGGTGGGGCCAGTGCCCAGCCTGGTGCAGGAAGAGGAACCTGCAAAGGACACAGAAAAGGCAACTGCAGCCAGGCGAGAGCAAATTCACCCACTAAGCAGAAAGGACCTTCCAGCATCTCTCACACCAAGAGGACAGATGAGGAGAGGACTGACATGTCCCCTGGATGATCCATGACCTGAGTGGAAGGGTGGGGACAGAGAGGGTCTCAAGAGAAATTGGAAGATGGGTGACAGTGAGTCTAGAGACATCTTTGGGAAAGTTTGGGATGACTGGAAGGGGATGAGGCATCCTGGGAGGGTTTGGAGTGTTTCGTTCTGTTTCCAATGAGAGAGGCTGAAAAAAAAAAGCCTGTTGAAAAGCAATGGGAAGGATGCAGTGGGCCAGGAGAGGTGGTAGAGGGAGGTAGGGAGGAGTCCAAGTCATGAGTGGGAGTGGGTTTGGGCAGAGGAAGGCACCAAGGGAGAGCAGGTTCATGTGTTTGGGACAGAGGAGTCTGAGTTTGGGACAGAGGAGTCTGAAGGTCTCCAGGATGCTTATGAGTGGGAGGTGAGACCACTGTCTGAGTAAGAGGGAAGAGAAGGTGCGGGGACCAGAGACTTGAGGAGAGAAGCAGGGTTTGAAATAGTTACTGCAGAGTGTCGGGGAGTCACAGGATCCTAGAGTCACCCAAGAATGTGGTGGCCCCTTGAAGATGGTCATGGTGAATTGACAGCAGACCCCCTGAGTCCCTGCGACTCTCTGACTCTCCTGCCCACATCCCTGCCCCCGAATCCTCACCCTAGACAAAGCAAATTACTTTTGCTTCTGAAATTCTCCCCAAATCAACTGGTCATTTATCGGCATCACTAGGTGATGCCAGCTAAGCAGAGAAGATACAGTGCACCTGTACAAATCTAGATTTAAAGAGCTGTCAGTCTACGGTCTACCAAAAATCTCAGCCCAGGGAACAGAAAGCAACTGTATGATGTATTTACAAGGTCCCTGGCTTCCGGCGATGGGCTTTAAAAGGAACTTTGTGGTCAGCTCTTTTTGATTCTGAAGGGTGGCCAAGATGTTGGCTTCATTCCTCGGGCACGAGTAGAGAGAATCAGGGCAGTCTCTTCTCCCCCACGGTGCCATCTGTGCCTGAGAACAGCTCTTCCCACTTGGCTGGCTCTATTTCTGAGAGTCTGCAAGGGAACGAAGCATCTCCGATGTGAAGCCCACAGGAGACCCACACGTATGAAGCAAGAGACAAAAAAAAAAAAAAAAAAAAAGGCAGTCCAAAATAGATTCTGTCTAGGCAGAAAATGACCTAGTGCCAGAAAGGAGAAGACTGACCAAAATGAGCCATTTTCAAAGTCCTCTAGGGAGCATGCAAACATTCTGTCTACAGCAGTGGGGACCTGGGGGATTTCAGGATCTCCTGGGCCATTGGGGAGTGCTGGTGAGCTGCCACCTTAATAGAGAAGCCCACCTCTATAGCCTGACTCTTTAAAACTCGTCTTCCCAGGATAAAATGAAGGCAGAAGCTACGGCAATCACTTGGAAGGAGGTTCTTACCAGGAGAACACAGTGATCTGCATAGCAGGATGTTTCTAAGGACTGTAGGAGAAAAGCCATGGTGGTTTCTAAGCAAATGGCTTTTTACAAATTAAGCATAACCACAGACAACAAAGGAAAAAATAGATAAATTAGACGACAACAAAATTTAAAACTTTTGTGCATCAAAGGACACTTTATAAAGTCAAAAGGCAGCCCACAGGATGGGATAAAATATTTGCAGATCATATATCTAATAAGGAAATAATATCCTGATTACATATAAAGAACGCATCTACAACTCCACAATTAAAAAAAAAAAAGGATAAAAATGGACATATCACCAAAGGTAAGAAAAAGAAAAAAAATGAACTTAAATAGACATTTCTCCAAAGATATACAAATGACCAATAAGCACATGAAAAGGTGTTCGACATCACTAATCACTAGAGAAATGCACATCTAAACCACAATGAGATAGTACTTTACATTATTAGGATGGTTACTATTTTTTAAAAAAACAGAAAAATAACAAGCATGGATAAGGATGTGGAGAAACTGGAACCCTTGTGCACTGTTGGGAATACAGAATGGTTCAGTTGCTATAGAAAAGTATGACGGAGCCTCAAAAACTTAAAAATAGACTTGCCTTATTATCCAGCAATTCTACTTTGGGGTGTATACCCAAAAGAATTGAAAGCAGGAACTTAAACACCCGTGGTCATAGCAACATCATTCACAAAAGCCAAAAAGTGGGAGTGACTCAAGTGTCCATCAACAGATGAATGGATGAACAAGTGGGGTCTATCCATACGACTGAATCTTATTCAGCTTAATAAGAAGGGAAAAAAGGCTGGTATGGTGGCTCAAGCCTGTAATCCCAGCACTTGGGGAGGCTGAGGCTAGAGGATTGTCTAAACCCATGGGTTCAAGACCAGCCTGGGCAACATGGCGAGACCTCATCTCTACAATAAATCAAAAAATTAGCCAGGCGTGGTAGCACATGCTTGTAGCTCCAGCTACGTGGGAGACTGAGGCGGAAGGATTGCCTGAGCCCAGTAGGTCGAGGCTGCGGTGGCCGTAAACGTGCCACACACTCCAGCCTGGGCAACAGAGTGAGGTTCAAACTCAAAAAAAAAAAAAAAGGGAGGGGGGAATCCTGTCACTTGCTGCAACATGGATAAATCTTGAGGACCTTATGCTAAGGGAAATACACCAGTCAGAAAAGGACAAATACTGTATGAGTCCATTTATACGAAGCACCTGGAAGAATCAGAGTCATAGAGACAGAAAATAGAGTGGTTGGTGCCAGGGGACGGGGAGGGGATAGGGGAATTAGAGCTTAATGAGTACTGAGTTTTAGCTTGGGAAGATGAAAGAGTTCTGAAGATGGATGGAATGATGGCTACACAACATTTTTAAGGTACTTAATGTCACCACACTGTACACTTAAAAATGGTTAAGATGGTACATTTCATGGGATGTACATTTTACCACAATTTAAAACTTTAAAAAAATAACTATTGAACTTAAAAAAAAAAAAAAAGAACAAGATTCCCTTTCATAAGATGCCCAGACAGCTGGTAAGGCATCATTTCTAGGTTTGTCTGTGAGGGTGAGCCCAGAAGAGGCTGGTATTTGAATCAATGGGTTGGGTAAGGAACATCTGCCCTCTCCCAATCTGGGTAGGCCTCATCCAATCAGCTGAGGGTCTGGGGAGAATAAAAAGGCAAAAGGGAAGGCGAATTCTCTGTCTTTCTCCGGGACACCCGTCTTCTCCTGCCCTTGGACATCAGAACTCCAGGTTCTCTGGCCTTCGGACTTGGCCTGAGCCACGCTACTGACTTCATCGCTTCCCCAACTTACAGAAAGCGTACTGGGGGTGAGGACATCAGCCGTCATAATCTCATAACCACTTATAGTAAATCTCCTTTTACATATCTATGTCTATATTTATATCTCCTATTGCTTCTGCTTCTCTGGAGAACCCTGACGCAATGTACTGTTCCTATGCATTTGCCAAAGCATGAGCCATGTTTTTCAGGATTCATTTCTTGCCCAGACACTGGCTGGACAAGCCTCATCCTGGGTGCTGTCTGCACACAGCGGGGATAAGTTAACACGTGCAAATGTCTCTCTGCTCCCTGGCACTGCCCGCTTGTCAGCTTGGCTCATCTCATGTCCTGGGGCAGAGCCCAACGCTTGTCTTTGGCCTTGGCTGTGGGCTTCAGGAGACATTGGAACTTTCTGCTTAAATCATAGGAAATTTGATCTGGCCCAAGCACGCTCCCCAGATTTAGCCATTTCTTTTGTTTCCTTTGCAAATATCCTGTATATTCTCTGGAGATGAAAACAGCACGGGGTGATTGGTGTGTTCATCTTCCACTGGCTCCATCCAGATGCCAAAATGGAGGTCTGCGTGTGGGCTAAGCTTAGGGTGCATTAAAGTGGGCAACTCCCACGGGAGGCAACACCGGCTTCCTGGCCACTCTCAGGGCCCCACCCAGCTCCCAAAGCTAAGCCTGGGGATCCAGCTGCGTATCTCAAGGGGGAGCCTGAGGTCCAAGTGTTTGCAGTTGGAAACATGGCGGGGCCTGGGGCAGGAGGGGAGGCAGTGATTTTTTATGTAAAGTCCCTGAGAGTGTGGGGCTAATGGGAGGACTGAGGTCAGGAGGGGGCCTGAGCACCTGTGTGGGGCCTTTCCTCTCAGGCCAGAGCCTAGTGATGAGCTGATAGGAAAAACACCTGTGCAGAGGGGTGATACACTGCTTCTCTTCTCTCCCTGGTGCCACGTGCCTCAGGGCAATCCTCAAACATGCCTTGAAACATCACTGAGCACCAGAAACTGCCTTAGGATAGGCAAGCTGGCCCCAGCGACAGACAGCATGGTTGGCAGTTAAGAGCCAGATTCTAGAGTCCGTGACTCAATTTAATTCTTGGTTCAGTGACCTTGGACAAATAGTTTCATCTCTCTGGGCCTCAGTGTCCTTATCTGTAAGATGGGAATATTAATGGGATCCACCTCGGAGGGTCTGTTGTGACATTTCAATGAATTAATTTATAGAAAAAGCACTTGGGACAGGGTGTGGTGGCTCATGCTTGTAATCAGCAATACTTTGGGAGGCCAAGGCAGGAGGATTGCTTGAGCTCAGCCTGGAGTTCAAGTTCAAGATCAGCCTGGGCAACATAGCAAGACCTCATCTACAAAAAAAATACAAAAATTTAGCCAGGCATGTTGTGTTCTCAAATTAAGATCTTCCTTCCCTGTTCTGTTCTCTTCATAGAAGTTATGTCTCTGAAATTATCTTATGTATTAGTTTATATTTTTGGGAGTGGGTCTG
>CAUYQG010064356.1:0-31056 GCA_963574415.1 Tarsius wallacei | reverse complement strand
CACGCCCGGTTGATTTTTTGATTTATTGTAGAGATGAGGTCTCGCTTGCCCAGGCGGGTCTCGAACCCGCGGGCTCAGGCAATCCACTCACCTCAGCCTCCCAAAGGCGCGGGATTACAGGCTGAGCCACCGAGCCCGGCTAGGAGTCCAATTTTATGCTCCAGACTGCTGGGCTGGGAGAAGAGCCACACCTGAAGATCCTCACATTTCAGGGACTGGATCATCTTTCCTTTAGAGTTAGGGGGGAGCTGGTCTGCAGTGGAATGGAGAGGTCCTCATTACTGTTTACCTTTTGTACTGATGATTTTTCTTGTAGAAATAGTCTGTGAATATATAATCCTTTTTGCATCAATGATGGAATGTTCAGTACCTCGTTTTTTAAAAAATATGTAGGGGGTGCCAAAAAAAAGTATATGCATTTTAAGAGATGTTATCTGTGTATTACATTTCGAAGTTGAATTAAATTATGGTAGCAATGTGTAGAATGGCGTTCACTCTTTGACTGTCCTGCCTGTCGCACGGTGATACTAGCATTCCTTTGATTAGTGCCATCTTTTGAGCAAACATCATACCTAAAATGTATATACATTTTTTGGCACCCCCTGTATATATATCTTCGATGTGTCTATATTAGCTGTCTCACCTTCTTTCATGGCTACCTAATTTTCCATTGCATGATGTCCTACAATTTATCTAACTAGTTCTCCATTGATTGACATTTAAATTATTTCCTGTCTTTTGTTATTATTACCAATCCTATAATCGTGTATGTCTTTGGCACATGCAAGAGTGTATCTGAAAGATAAGTTCCTAGAAGATAAATTGCTAGGTAAAAATGAATCTAGTATTTTAATGTTTCTTTGAGGATGGGGATATAAGATCAAGTCTATAATGTACCATGTTTCAGTGAATTAAAAACTTTCCTGGAATTAAAAAAAAAAAATTCCTGTATGGAAGGAATGGTGGGCAAATACAAAGAAAATGTGGTGGGTATTTTGGCACAGTTTGTGGAAAGGTGAAAGGTAACTCAAGGATGCACATGTTGTATGGAAAAGGCACTCCCATAATTTTGAAGAAGCCAGTCTGGGGCTTAGCTCTCACAGTCACTGTCTCCTAGGATGTGCTTGTCAAAAAGTTACTCTGTCATGCCATTCTCCTGGGCCCCCAACTTTGGAAGTTGGTTCCACGGTCACTCCATTCTTTCTTGGATTGCTTCTACTCATTCAGGTAATGGGCTTTAGAGAATTCACAAATTGGGGATCATTTGTGTCAGCAGGGTCATTTGTGCCAATTTGTGCAATGTTCACAATGACCAGTTCACACTCTTGTTCAAGTGGAATGCACACTTCATTGCATTCAACTTCCTCCCATTTGCCACAGGCTGCTTTCTTGGTGTTCCAAAGGAAGATCAGTCACACTGTAGGTTTTGCAGCTTTCCTGGTGTCTCAGTATGTTCTCTCTCTTAATGGGATTTGAGAAGAAGACGTTTGGCAGAGTTATTTGCAGCCACACCATCCCAATCAAAGTGGTAAGACATGAACAGTTGGTGCAGGAGACACACAGCTACAGGCTGATCTGGTTGAGAGGTCCTTGGTGCTGGCTGTAGTTCAAAGGGTACAGGGATCCTGACAGGTAGCTGAAGAGAGGTGGATTGGGATCCTGAGGGGTTGGCCCGGGAGAGCATTGGGTCAGCCTGAGACCCACTGAAGCAGGAACTGTGTCCACCGAACATCTGGCCCCCTCTTTTCATTGTGATAGATGTCATCAAATTCACCCCAGCCAACTTATGTTTCCATTAACTAAACAGGAGAGAGCCTTTCTCTCTACCCCTGTGCTATCACTGTGTCTTATCACATTTTTGAATTTTGTCAAACTAATAAATGAAAATTATGCCTCATTTAAAATGTGCATTTCTTTAATTATGAAAGGCAGTTTAGGTCAAAGGATGAATAATTGCAGTTAGATAGGAATAAATTTCAAGAGATCTATTGTACAGCAAAGTGACTATAGTTAACGGTGATATATTGTATTCTTGAAAAACGTAAAAAGAGTGAATGTTAAGTGCTCTCACCACAAAAATGATAACCATTGAGGTGATGCATTTGTTACTTAGCTAGATTTACCTATTTTGCAATGTATAGATACTTCAAAACTTCATGACGTATGTGATAAACACATATCTGTCAATTTTTAAAAAATAAAATAAGATTAAAAAATTAATAGCCATTTGCAAGTCTTTTTCACTGAGTTGTTTCTTTTTGTTTTTCTGTTTTGACGATTTTTTTTCCTATTGGATTATTTGTCATTTTCTTGTTGATCTATAAGAGCTTTTAATATATTAAGTAAACCAGGCTTTTGTCATATGAGTCATATATTTTTCCAGTTTGTTAGTTGACTTTTGAGTTTATTTATAGCAATTTTGAGCTCAGGAAACTTAGTTTTTCTGCTGAAATGAATCAATTCTTTACTTCTTTAGTTTAGAGTTTATGTCATGCTTAGAAAGGCTGTTTCCACTCCACAGTCATTAAAACAATTCTCCCATGTTTCTTTCTAGTACTTTTATGAGTTTATTTTTTATGTTGAAATTCTTGCTCCATCTGGAATTTGCTTTGGTGTGAGAAGTGAAGACCAGATCCAGCTTTACTTTTTCCAGATGGCGAGTCAGTTGTCTCAGCACCCCTTGTTGAATAATCCTTTTTGCCTAACTCATGTGAAATACCCTGCTCATCATATGCTAAATTCCTGTGTGTCCTTAGGCTTCTATTGGGATTCCATTTTCCTTCGCTCTACTGGCTTGTTTTAGTACCAGTTTTAAGTATTGTAGATTTTTATTATGTTTTGATATCTGGCAAGGCTTGTCATTTTTGATACATTTTTCTTTAATTTTGGAATTTTTCTGGCTAGTATCACATGTTTGTTTTTCCAAATAGATTTTAAATCAGCTCATTTGTTCCTTCTCACCTCCTAGATCCCACAAGTGTGTTCATTGGGGTTATACTGGCCCATGAGTATCTCTCTTTCCCGGGGAAAGAGCAGAGTCTCTTTAAGTTAACAGCCCTTTGCATAAAGGTCTGTACTCAAGCTTGGAAACAGCGTAATTATCCCAAATTCTTAGCAGAGACCCCTCCCCTATCTTTCCCCAAATCTGACTAACTGTGATGTTCTAGAGGAAGAAGTTTAATGGTAAAATAAATTTGGAACACTTTGGGTTTAAAAAAAGTTCAACAGATTTTTTCTTGATCATCCATTCAGGTGGTGTTAATGGGCACCTGCCAGGCACCAAGGTTTATTGTGTAGCCCTGGGAGTACTGTAGAGAATAGATCAGATACTGCTCTGGCTCTCATGGAGCTTATGGTCTGGTTGGGGAGAAAACTATTAGACCAAAACAAATTCCAGATATGCATTTACCCAGGCTGGTGATTTGTAAGTGCCAAGGAGGGAAGCTCAGGGAAGGTGCTAGGAGAAAAAAAAAATAGCTGGGGTGAGGACCTAACCTTCTCTTGGTGAGGGAAGGTCTTGTTGAGCTTTTATTATGCACGTTACCCATGGAAACCTTCAAGGCACAGCATTTCCTGAACCTCCTGGATTCTTTCAAGGTGGCTTTTCTGGACTCATTTCTGCAGGACACTCTTTATAAAACACAACATTTTGCTCCCACTCCAGTCTGTAACCCACATGTCTCATACAAGCCAGGTGTCTTCAGAGAGGATGCTTGATCTCTCTCAGTCTCATTTTTCTAATCTACAAAATAGCGTATTAATTTTCTACGGCTACCATAACAAATTATCACAAACAGGTGGCCTAAAACGACAGAAATGTATGCCGTCACAGTTCTGGAGACCAGAAGCCTGAAATCAAGGTGTTGGGAAGGCCTGCTGAAGGCTGCAGGGAAGAATCTTCTCTTCCTTGCCTCCTCAGCGTCCACTAGGTCCAACCACTCCTTGGCTTGTGGCTGCATCACTCCAGTCTCTGCCTCCATCTTTGTACAGTCGCCTCGCCTCTCCCTGTGTCTTCTCCTCTTCTGTCTTTTATAAAAATGCTTGTTTTGGGGTTTAGGGCCCTTCAGGATAATCTAGGGTTATCTGATCTTGAGACCCTTACCTTAATGACATCTGCAAAGATCTTTCTTCCAAATCATATCACAGTGGTAGGTTCCGGGACATAACTTTGGGTGGCAGTGGGGTGGGAGCAGGCGCAAGTCAATCTACTGCAAATGGGAATCACCTAACTTGTTTCAGAGAGATGTTGTGAGGGGGTCTATGTTATAAGGTATGTGAAGCTGCCTGGCTCAGAGTGGGTGGGTGTTAACTGCTAGTGTTCTCCCCCACTTCTGACTCTATCTTCGGGGGTTTAGCACTACTAATTCACAAGGAAGTGGTGAATTACTACTACCTCCACTGGCTTCCCTGTCTGAGTTCTGGGTTCCTATAGGAGTTGTTTATGATCTTTCCTCTCAGTGGGTCCTAGCCAGCTCCTCTGTACAACCTTGGTCGTCTCCAACCTGAACCCATCCTTATCAAGTCATCAGTGCAGAAGTTTCTGGGAACTCGGGAGGCGGGGGGTGGAGAACCAGCAAACCCTTCCTGAGCCATTTTCTACTCCTCTAACAGCTCTCGGGGGACTCCCATCTTCAAAGAGTGCCTGGATGCTTTTCCTCATCATCTCCTGGGCTTTCCCTGCAAAACAAAGACAACCTCTCCGACCTCTTCCTTTTCTGCCTTTCGTTGTTGAGATGCACTTGCAAAACTGATGTTGAGGGGCCATGAGCTAGATATTGTTCAGAGGGAAAGAAACAAGCATCCCAGGAAGCGGCTTAAAGGCCCTCATGCCTCCGGATGTGTTAATGACCTTGTCTGGCATTCTGACTTCTCCAAGCTCTGGGTCTCCACCAAAGCAGGCCCTGTGCCTCCAACCTTGCCCTCATGCCTCTTTGTCTTTTGTACCTCCACCTCTCGTCTCCATGCCCTTCCTCCTATGTCTTCCCATAACCCCCTCGAAATGACAAATCAATGGTAATTGCTTACGTGCAGCTCCTCAATCCTAGGACTGTTGAGAGAAAACTTAATGTCCAAAGAAGTCCCGAAGGAGTCACATCCGGATTGAATTATGTAAAGGTGAGCGGAGAAGGGTAAATTTCATATGCAAAATCCTTTATGGCATTAAAGTTTCATGGGAAAAGCGGAACCCTTGAACTCATATTTCTGGTCAAAGCTTATCTTCTTTCATTCAGCTCACATTTATTAAACTTTTATTATGTACAAGACCACAGTCTAGGTGCTATAGGAGGAAAAATGGATTAATTATCAGCCTCAGAAGTTTCCTGAGGCCTCCCCATCCCTACATGCATATGCCCAAGAAGAATGAGTTACTCTGAGAATAATCTGTCCCCACTTGGGCATCACATCATCCATACATCCTTCCTTTCCCTCAGTAAGTATTTATTGAGTGCCTGCTATGAGTCAAGTTCTGTGACAGGCACCCGAGCACTGAGTTAGGTGCAGGGCGAGACATGTGTTGAAAGGAAAAAGTGATCAAGTTTTTAAAAATCACCTTAAAAAGCTTGATATATCATAGTTATTCATATTTTTGACGTACGTGTAATATTTTGATACCTGTATGCAATATACAATGATCAAAGCACCTCACACATTTATCTTTTCTGTGTGTTGGGAACATTAGAATTCTTCTCTTCTAGCTATTTTGAAACATACAAATTATTGTTAACTATAATTTTTCTACTTTACTATTGAATACCAGAACTTATTCCTTCCAACTGTATTTTTGCATTCCTTAGCCAACTTCTTTTTATCACCTCCCCCACTTTCCTTCTCAGCCCCTGGTAACTACCAATTTACTCTCTACCTCCATGAGACTTACTTTTTTAGTTCCCACACATGAGTAAGAACATGCAACATTTGTCTTTCTGTGTTTGGTTTATTTCGTCCTTCTGTTCCATTCATGTTGCTGCAAATGACAAGATTTCACTCTGTTTTATGGCTGAATGATATTCCATTGTGTGTATTTATCACATTTTCCTTATCCATTCATCTGTTGATGAACACTTAGGTTGATTCCATATCTTGGCTGTTGCGAATAGTGCTGTAATGAACATAGGGGTTCAGCTATCTCTTCAATATATTGATTCCCTTTCTTTTGGATATGTTCCCAGAAGTGGGTTTGCTGGGTCATATGTAGTTTTATTTTTAGTTTTTTGAGGAACCTTCCTACTGTTTTCCATAATAGCTATGCTAATTTACATTCCCACCAATAGCGTATGAGCATGCCTCTTTCTCTGCATCTTTGTCAGTATTTGTTGTTGTTGTTTTATAATAGTCATTCTAACTGGAATGAGATACCTCATTGTAGTTTTGAATTCCATTTCTCTGATGGTTAGTGATGTTATACACTTTTTTAATACACCATTGGCCATTGGAATGTCTTCTTTTGGGAAATGTTTGTTTAGGTCTTTCGCCCATTTTAAAATCAATTTTTTTTTATTTTTTCATTTTTTTGCTATTGAGTTTTTTGAGTTCTTTATATATTGTTGGATGGATAGTTAGGAAATATTTTCTCCCATTCTGTGGGTTGCTTCTTCACTTTGTTGACTTCTTGCTTTGCTGTGCAGAAGCTTTTTAGCTGGATGTAATCCCATTTGTCTGTTTTTGCTTTTGTTCCTGTGTTTTTGAGGACTTATTGCAAAAATCTTTGCCTAGACCAATGTTCTGTAGCATTTCTCCAATGTTTGCTTTTAGTAGTTTCATAGATTCAGGTCTTACAGTTTCTTAATAATTTGATAGTTTCAGGTCTTACATTTAAGTTTTTAATCCATTTTGACTTCGATTTTGTATATGGTTAAAGATGAGGATCTAGTTTTATTCTTCTGCCTATGGAAATCTAGGGTTTTTGTTTGTTTGTTTTAGCATCATTTATTGAAAATAATATTCTTTCCCTGCTGTATGTTCTTAGCAACTTTGTCAAAAATGAATTGACTGTTAGTTAAAAGATTTATTCCTGGATTCTCTATTCTGTTCCATTGGCCTATGAGTCTGTTTTTATGCCTGTACCATGCTGTTTTGGTTACTACAGCTTTGTAGTATAATTTGAAATCAAGTTGTGTGGATGCCTCCAGCTTTGTTACTCTTGCTTAGTATGCATGCTTTCACTATTTGGCATCTTTTGTGATTCCATAGGAGTTTTAGGATTGTTTTTTCTATTTTGTGAAGAATGTCATTGGTATTTTGATAGGGACTGCATTCACTCTGTAGATTGCTTTGGGTAGTATAGATGAAAGTGAAAGTGACCAAGTTTTTTAAGGATGGTTCTGTAAAAGAGATACTTTTAAAGCTGGATCTTGAAGGGCAAGCACAATTTGGGCATAATGCTTATGTAAGTGCATGTAAAATACAAGCAAGGTCAAGTCTCCCAGACCATTTTCTTTTCTCCCTAGAATTTATGTGCATTCCCAGGGCAAGGTCAAATCCAGCTCCCTCAGGAAGCTCAGCCTCAAAAACTTTCCCTTCCCGAGGCTATCCTTTCTCTCTGTTTTACATTAATCCTGACATGGTTTCCGTTCTTAACATTCTCCATAAGGGCAGGGGCCTTGACGTTTTTCGTTACTATTGTATTCTCAATGCTTGGAACCATGTCTAGCACACAGAAGCCACCTCAAAAATATTTGCTATGGAATGAATGAATGGCAACAATTGAGCATGGACCCTACCATGAAGCTGTTGATGGGGTGGGACACAGGAAAAGCCGGGAGGGAGGAAGAACCAAAGAGGTCATTAACAAAACGACCCTGAGAAACAAGTGTCACGAGGGAGGAGACAAAGGCAAGATGAAGAGTTTGGCAACTAAATCAGGCCTTATAGAGGCAGATTGATTGGATTATAGCTGTTGTCAAAGGTGGTGGGAAGGTATATAAGGCTTCTGCTGGTCTATCTGTACTCTAGTGTCACTGTGAGAAAAAAACAGTACCCCTTTCTCTAGGTGGGCATAGCCTTGTGTGGGGGCACTGTGTGTGAATAGAGTGGAGGCTAAAGCTTGGCTGGCACTCATGTCCCACAGGTAAGTGCTGTTGTGTAGGGCACACCTTGCATATGATTACAGGATAGTCTCAAGGTGTAACTCAATTAATGTTTCGTCTGAGTGTTCACCGTGGTGTTTCTTGGTTGCACAGTTTGGGGGGGGAAAGCCCCACAAAAAAAAACTGAGTTTTAGCTTGATCATGAGACCATCCCAAAGTCACTTGGCCACTAAAGGGTAGAACTAGAATCTGAGCTCCATCTGACTGGATAACTTGGTGTGTGAACTTGCATGATTCCCTTGCTATTCAAAGTGCAGCCTGAGGCCACCTATACCGACATCACCTGGGAGTTTTTATGAAATGAAGAATTTCAGATTCTGCCTCAGACCTGCAGCAGACTCTAAATCTATGTGTTGACAAGATCCCTAGGTGACATCTGCACACACTGAAGTTGGAGACATATGACAGTTTACTACTCCTGGGTTTTGTGTTGCTCTCTCTTTTACTTTTCTACCCAGTTTGGGGTTGAGCTACCTCTATTTTGTCCATGTGGCCCGTCACCAATTGTCCACAGGGTCAGCCAGCTTGGGGTTACAGAAAGAGCACTGGACCAGCCAGCTTGGGGTTACAGAAAGAGCACTGGACATCTATTTTTGCTTCAGTGACTGTGTGATGTTAAACAAATCTTTCACTCCTAACAGCATAGGCTTTCTATTCTAGGGGAGAAAAAAAGGAATAATGACACAACCCTTTTGTGGGGCTCACATGACATGATGGATGAGGAAGTGCCTTGTCAATTGTAAAATTCTACCCAAACACAAGCAATGATTGCTCCCAAACAGTGTTAATACGAAGACCCCTGACAAAGACCACTTATCTCTAGAATGTTACTTCAACACACTAGAAGGATGGAGAAGATGAATGGTCTGGGGTCAGCAGACTCCAATTAGCAGACAGGAGTAGACTCAGGAATCCACAGACTAATTAAGTGTACAGGGGTAACCAGCTGGCACCTGAGGGTTTCAAATAGGACTTTGATCATAGAGCTAGCTTCAGTCTGGAGAAAATCATGAAGGGGGAAGGTGGGAAAAGGTTAGGTGGAATGTTTTTCAAGGAGGAAGCTTGTGGAGTGCCATGTGGAATGAGTGAGTGGAAGAAGAGGAAGACTCCTGAAGATACTCAACCTGCTCCCCGGCGTGGCAGAGGACACGTTTATACCCCCATGCCCAGCCACTGCCAGGCTACTGCATGTTTCATTTTGCATCATTTTGCGTCCTGTACCCTGTGGAAATGGTCAGTAGCACTGGAGCCATCAGGCTGGTCATGGGCTTAGGGAATGCTGTTTTTTTAGAAAAAAGTAACTCAGATCACAGTGGTGCTCCTGGGGATTTAGCAGAGATCCCTGGGAGAGAAATATGATTGGCTCGGTCCTATTGACATCACAGTTCACTGCCATCTAAAGACTGGACACACTAAGTATTCAGTAAATTCCCAAAGAATAAGTAAGTAAAGGAATCGGTAGAGAATTTGCCTTCAGGAAGTTTTCTCTGCCTCAGTAAAATCTGCCCTAATCATGCTGTTTTAAATTTAAATTCACCCATCTCTGTGTCTCTCAATTTCTTTTATCCTTCTCTCTCTTAATTTTGTCCATAGCACTTATCCTCTCTTGACATAGTATATAAGTTATTTATTTATCATTCACTATCTGTTCCCCGCCCCCCAGAATGGAAATCCACTAGAGCATGAATCTTTGTTTTAATCCCTAAAACAGTGCTTGACCCATAGCAGATACTCCACAGTATTTGTTAAATCAAATTGAATTAAATGAATTAAAGAGTGTCCGACTTAAATTCTTGCCTATTTTGCCACCAAATCGTTTGACCAGGGTGCCAGGCCTCACCTTTCCCCATGTGTACAGTGAGGAGATTGGGCCTATCTCTAAGGGCACTTTCAATTCTAATTCTGTGATGCTGCCTTTGTGACAATCATCTTTCAAGAGGGTTTTGGAGGATTGTTTGCGCTAAGTGGTGAAGAGAGCCTAGTGAGGGCAATGAACAGACATGGCTGGGAGTCCTTGCTCTGAAACTTCTTGAGTACTGAGGCTTTTGCTGAGACATTTGTCTTCTCTTTCTTATATGAAGCCCCTAGCACAGTGCCTGGCATGCCTTAGGAATTGACTACACATCCGTTTTTCCCTCTTCTCTCCATCTGGGCCCAGACGCATTGTGCTAGATTAGCCTAAGTTTGTATAGTCACGTAGCAATGGCCTGAAGGAAATTTGAAGACTGGAAAGTGTACCTCAAATGTAAGAGGTTATTATGGTCACACACATACCCAGTCTCCTGGTCTCCCTACACACACATGAAATTGAAACCATAGTTGCTATTTATACCAAAACCATCTCATGACTCACTGGCCATCCTGTTCATCAGAAATGTTGCACCTGACTAGACCAAAATTCACACTGGGTTTATCAAAGTCTAATTAAAATTCGATCATCATGTCTAACATGTTGCCTTATTGTTTTGGCTTAATTAGGGTGATGAGAGGGGGCTGAAAGCAGCAATTCCAGCAGTGCCATGATACAACATCTGGAGAGGAATGGGGCCCAGCCAGATGAGCAATTAAGTCAAACTCCATGCAGAGTAAGGATCTTTGCATCTGGCAGCTGGCTGGCCGGCCCCTTCCCAGTTCAGGCTTTGTGCAAGCCAGACCTATATTCTCCCTTCTCCACCTCCTGAAGTAGCAAGAACTGGTCAGTACCTTCAGGGAACAAGGGTAGCAAAGCCATTATACTGGGGGAATGTCCTACTGTCACATTTTTAAGTCACTAGGCAAAGAGAAGTGGGAGTGTTTGGCAACAAGAGAAACTGATTTCTCCCTTGGGTTTTGGATTTATGGTCAGCTGTGGTCCTGATGCTGATGTGGATCATGCCAAAAAATATCGACCCTCTTTGAAATGTCATCACTCATCTCTTCAGTTACAAATAACCTGAAATAGGGCACTTCTGCCTCTGCTCCCCATCACAGGCAGGATGCATGGGGCAAATGTTGAAAAACCTTCAGAAATGCTCACCAGTACCAAAGCTGCAAACGGATCCATTGGGCTTATTATGATAGTTAAGGTAGACAAGTTGCTGTAACAAACAGACCCCGTGGCTACCAAGGATGACCGCCTTCGGGCTTGTGCAATCCTTTTTCATTCTTGTGTAAAAGCCCTTGAGTATGGACTGGGCCCAGTGACTTATTTCTATTGAACTGATGTGGCAAAAAGAAGAGGTGGGTTCCATCTCGCTCACTCCCTCACTCTGGCTCTTTTTGCTTGCTGGTTCTTCTTGCTTGCTTGCTGTGATGAAGCAAGGTGCTGTGTCATGAGTGACCCTGTGGAGAGGCTCACATGGCCGGGAACTGAGGACTACCTCTGGTCAACAGACCATGAGGAGTCAAATCCTTCCAGAAATCACATGATTAAGGTTGGAAGCAGATACTTTTTCCCCCAGTCAAGCCTGGGATTACTGTGGCCCTGGGTCACACCTTGGTTGCAGCCGGTGAGGGACTTTGAAGTGAAGGACCCAGCTAAGCCACACCTGGATTCCAGACCCACAGAAAACTGAGGGATAAGAAATGTTGTTGTTTTAAGCCACTAAGATTTGTAGCATGTTTAGCAGCAGATAATCACTTCAGACTCCAATAAGTGTAATGGCTCAAATACGATAGAAACTTATTTCTAGTACTTGTACCCATGTTCCTAGAGACTTTGTCATTTTCAGCATTTTCAATGGCTTCCAACATTGCCCTGAAGTTGTCTCCAAATCAGCCAGTTGGAAAGGAGCAAGAGAATGATGGAACATGAAAGGGAACATTTTAAAATTTATTTTTAAATTGTGGCAAAATGTACATAAGATAAAATTTGCTTTAAAAAGCATAGTCTAGTAGCATTAAGTAAATTCTCGCTGGTGTACAGCCATCACCATTATCTATCTCAAGTTCTCTTTCCATCCTGCAAAACTTAGGCATGGAAATTTTTAGGGCCAAGCCTAGAAGTAGTATATATCACTTTCTCTTATATTTCAGTGGCTGGAACTTAGTTTTATGGCCACACCTAACTGCAAGGGAGACTGGGACATGTAGTCTGGCTGCGTAAACAAGAAGAGGGAAAAATGGATTTTTGGTAAAAAGCGATTAGTCTTTGTCATACTTCTGGGTAACAAGGTCTACATCCCAAAATAACACTAAACCATTATTACAGTGCAAACACCACTAACTCAAGGACAAACTAACCTACAGTCCCGCATTGCTATGCTAGCTCCATGGCCCCGAGCTGGTGTGCTCTTGATTTTAGAATCAAGGACCTTTTAAAGAAATCTCTTAAATGGTAAGTGACAAAAGATTACTGAATGCTTCTCTGAGAAACTTTGCAAAATATATTCTGGCCATATAATGTCACCATATCAGTGTTTGCTTCCTACACACTTTGTGATGGTTTTCTTTAATTGCTTGGGACATTTGCTAGAACCCAGAATTCTGTTCTCTAAAGACTCTCATCTCCTGGAGGCAGCTTCCTTCATCACTGTCTCATCACATCAAAGACGACTGAAGTGGAATTGATGGTTCAGTACCATATGACACCTTCCTTTCCCTAGCCAGGTGATAACAGTTTCTGAGACTGGGGGCTCTAGGAAGCCCCAACCATCCTAGAGAGGGGTGGCTTTCATTGTCAAAGGCAGAGATTCCTTTGGGGGCCATTTGAATTTTATGGCCAGGGTGACTGGTTCCATTCCTTAAATCTCTCATTTCTGGCACATTTTAGAGTCTTTTTTCATGAGAAAGTGTCTATTGACGAAATAAAGAAGAAAGAGCAGGAACCCTGTGATCTCTTGCAGTTTTTCTTCTAGCCCATGTATTTGAGTTTAGGGTGAGTGGTTTTGCAAATTCTCTGTCTGTGAAAGTTCATTTTAAACCCACTGCCTATGAAATTGCCAAATGGACTGAAATTTCCATTTCTATATGAGTAGCTGATGTTTTGAGCAGTTTTAAGCACATGGGCTCTACTTATCTGACCTTGGGCTATACCAAGGTGATATCAGAGTGAACATTCTTTTGGTATATGCTGGCTTATGGTGGTGCTTGTCTGAGTGATGTGAATACAGCACCCACTGGCCCCATTTCTGGGGCTAGAGTTCCTGTCTTTAAGGGGTTCATAGTCTAGGGAGGAAAATACAATGTCAGTATATGCAGTGGGAGTAAGGCAGGAGTGTGCAGGAAAAGTATACTGGCAGATAGGTGAGTTCTCTAATCCATTCTGGGGAAGGAAGAGAAAGACTGAGAAACTTCTTAAGGAGATATATTCAAGTAGAGTTAAAAAGGATAAGTAGGAGTTAGCCAGATAAGGATAAGATATGTAAGAAATAAAAGTCGACATGAGTGAAGTTAGAGACATGAAGATATGTTATGTATTTGGAACTGCCAGTTGTAGGGGAAAGCAGTATAGTGG
The DNA here is from genome assembly GCA_963574415.1 of Tarsius wallacei. Classification (NCBI taxonomy): domain Eukaryota; kingdom Metazoa; phylum Chordata; class Mammalia; order Primates; family Tarsiidae; genus Tarsius; species Tarsius wallacei. The sequence continues at coordinate 17,535 of CAUYQG010064356.1, read as the reverse complement.
TGACATAATAGACTTTGAAGTCTGACAGATCTAGGTTCAAATCCTAGATCCACCAGTTTCTACTGTGTGATTGTGGTTATGTCATTAGCCTCTCTGTGCCTTCGTTTTCTCATCTGTAAGATGAGGTAATGAAAAAATCCACCATATAAAGTGGTTGAAAGGATGAAGAGAAATATGTATAGCATTGTGCTTGTACTACATAAAAAACTGAATAAATGCTATCATCCAGTAGACACGTGTAAATGGGGTCTGGCCTTAAGAAAAATTATCTATGCTAGAGATGTAGTCTAGGAAATCATGAACATAAAGACGACCACTGAGGGCACGAGAGGGAGTGAAGCTACATCCACTAGCTTTTATTGCAGATCACACCCAAAGTGTACTAGTTTAAAACATCCATGCATTATTTTTTATGAGTTTATAATTTCTGTGATCTGGGCCAGGCTCAGGTGATCTTAGATGGGCTTGCTCATGTGTCTATGGTCAGCTGACCAGTTGGCTGAGACTGACTGGTCTCAGATGGTCTCACTTGCTAGCTGTTTGGTTGGTTATTTGTTGAGGAAACTGGACCATAGCACTCTCTTCATCTGGGAGACTAGCTCAGTCTTGCTGACAGTGAGGCCCAAGCTGGAAATTGCCATATTCTATTACCAAAATAAGTCAAGGCCAGTCCAGGTTGAAGAGGGAGATAAATAGACTCCACCTCTTGATAGGAAGAGTTGCAAAATTACATTATAAAGTACAAAGATATAGGAAGAGGTAAAGCATAGGGACCATTTTTTGCAAATAATCTACTGTAGAATCTACCCACAATTAGGATATAGAAGGAAAAGAGAAGAAAGTCCAGCTCTAACTCTGTCACTCAAGTTCAAGAAAACCAAGTAGTAATGGAAAAGATTATGGAAAAACCAGGAGAGTGTTGTGTCACTGAAGCCAATGGGAAGAGAGAGTTTTTAGAAGGGAGAAATGGTTAACAGCATCAAGGATCCTGAGAACCCAAGAGGCAGAGCGACTGTAGGGTGATCATCAAGTTCCAAATGAAGGCTGTTGGTAGCAACAGTGAAAGCAGGTTCACAATGAAAGCAAACTACATTGGATTGTGGAAAGAGTGGGCAGTAAGAATTGGAGAAAAAAGTGTTGGCAATATTTTCAGAAAGTTTTGATGAGAAGAAAAGAGACAGACTTGATAGTAACTAGTTGGGGTAGAAGTAAAAATAGTTTCTTTTCTGTTCTGAGATGAGAGAGAACTGAACAAATTTCAGGGCATTTGGGAAAAAGCTTATAGAGGAGTGTTTGAATAATATAAGGAAGGAAGGGAATAAATAGAAGAATATTGCAAAAAAGTGGAAAAGAATGATATCCAGGCTAAAGTATCACCTTTGAACAAAAGAAGACACACATAACTGGAAAGAGGTAAGAAAAGAGGTTAGACTTCAGTCAGTTTACAGATTGATGGAAGAAAGCTGAGGTAGTTCCCTTTTCCAAGGGCTTCTCTTTTCTTTGTGAAGTAAGAGTGAATTAATCTGCTCAGAGAGAAAGAAAAGTGAGTTTGAAGAGAGGGTTAAAAGTCTGCAATAGCCATTGTAGAGAATGAGAGAGAGCTGACAAGGGAAATAGAGAAGGATTGCTAGGCAGCATTGAGGGTCCATTTGAAGTCAGAGACCATAAATTTAGAGTGGCATCCATGATTTATAGTGACACCAATCTGTGTGGATTTTCAGCAGTGCTTAGCAACCAGAGATGAGCGATAATTGGAATCATCCAAAGTTGGTGATTTTCCAGAAGTTGGATTAGGGGAACATTGGGACAAGGGTATTGGTAAGAGAGAGGTTGAAATGATCAGAAATGACATCTGAGTTGGATAGAGAAGGAAGTGAAGACAGGAAGGGGCTGATACACAGAGGAAAATGAATCTGGTGTCATGGACCCACAGGTAATATTTCACGTTCATCTCTAAAGAGTGAACTTGAGCTGTGCTTTATATTGGCTATGCTCCTCAATTTTCTCCATACTTTGGTACCTTCCACAGTTTACTTCCTATCAAGCACTCCACACTCCCATGACTCTAACAACTCACATCACACAAAGAGCTGGGAAGACCAGGTGATCAGCAGAGACAGGCCGGTGAGCCCCATTGCTGTCCCCTCCACAGATTTTCAGTAGGCGAAACCAGTGCTCACTCCATTGCCCAAGCTGGAATCTTGTGGGTTCATCCTCAGTTCCTCCCTCTCTCTCCTTCTCCTTTGCTGAATCCATCACCAAATGTGAGGAGGCCTTGCTGGACTCCTTGCTTCATCCTCCACCCCCTCAAATCTACTCTTCAGAAACATAAATCACATGAGGTCACTCCTCTGCTTAAAATCCTTCAGAGTTCCCATTGCTTTTAAAATAAAATCAAATTCCTTGCCACTAAGTTCAGGTCAAGGAATCACATAAAAAGGTCCTTGGATTGGAGGGAGCAGAGAAAATAAAAGGTTAGTGTGGGTTAGAGGTGTTCAGTGAGGCAGAGGAGTCAGACAGAGTCTGGACCACCTACCTGGGCCTCAGTGGAGGTCATGGTGAGGAGCTGGGGAGAGTTACAGTCTGAAAAGACCACTCTAGCTGCAGTATGGAGAGCAGACAGATAGAAGGCAGGAGTGACTAAAGTTAAGAGTGACAAGGACATTGTGATAGTTTAGGCAGGAGTGGATGGCAGCCTGGACTAGCTGGTGTTGGAGATGGAGAAGAGCAAATGAATTTGGGGGGTTTTTAGGAGGTAAAATGAAAGACTTAGAACATACTTTCTATCTCTGCTCCTATATACACTGGCTGAGGCCAACTTCTATCTTCTCAGGACATCTTTTTCTGACATTCCAGAATGGGTTATACAGAAGCCTGATAAATGTATGTGGAACTGACATGATAGAGGATATTCCTGTAAATATGGAGGAGATTGGAGTGGGAATATGGACTGAGGGAAAAGCTCTGGTAGAGAGGGAGAGACTGAAGACACCAAAGAGAAGAGGTAATCAGTGGAGTGAGGTTCCCAAGGAGGAAAGGGATGTGGAATATGTAACACAGGTGAAGGGGTCAGTCTTGGATCAGAAGAAATATCTAATTCTGAACCACCACCACCACCACCACCACCGCCTTCCCCCCCCCACCCCACCTGCTCCACTGGGTTGTATTACACTGGGGAACAATGATTCCCATGCTGGTGGCTAAACCAATGGTTACCATTTCTTCCTAGTCTGAAGACCCTGTTTGACCCTCATTGGACTCCCAGATGTAGCTATATTTTTAATATCCAACAATTGAGAAAATGCATGATGGCAAGAAGCTCTATGAATTCAGGAAAGCTTTAAAATACATTTTATTTTTGTTAATTGCAAATTTGTATACTTTCCTTTAAAATAGCACATATATATGCAAATTCAGTAAAACTTTGCAAATCTAGGTGCCCTCAGCCTCAGGTTCCTGAGTCTATGGGTTGAGAACCATGATCTAGTCTAGACCATCTCCTGATGGGAATTGATCATATCTATGACTGTCTGCCTTACCCTAGACTGGTGATCCTTAGGGAGAGGAGTCCTGCCTTTTTTATATTCCCAGAACACAGACTAGGACATGAGACCAAATGAGTTTTTTTAAAAATTCTGGCTGAATGAATGATAATAAAATTATTTTCACAATTATTTTATTATTATTTAACTTGAGATGTTCAGTTATTCTCACATATTCAGTTTCTTTTAAAGAATCCTGATGTTCTTTCCTCCTTGTGATTAAGGTGATGTGAGTTCAACCTACTTCTTGATGGTGCTTGTCTAAGCTGAGGGAGCCTGCCCTGGCTCAGGTTTAGTTTTCTGTTTCTAGGTAGTCTTTAGCAATGCATCATCTTCCAAAAGTGCCTGGCTCATTCCACAGAGTAAAATGTACTAAATGTGTAGGCACATCCTGTCCTTCAGTTGTTCCAGCTCAAAACTCAAATTTCTGCACTTGCACATGCTTATTTGGCTAAATGTATCTTGTAGGATTAGCTTAAGCCACTGCACACAGCTGACTTTTTATTTTGAACACTAATGTACAAATCTGAAGGGACAAATCACCTAGCATTATGTGAATAAAATAAAGAGGCATTTCAACCCTTGTCACTTTAATTGGATCCTTTTGATGGGAGATACCAGCAGAGAAGACACCAAATCCCAGGATATGATTCTTTAACTTCAGGCTATCCTTGGAATAGTGGGGTCAGAGGCGGTCTTGGGAGCTCTGGGGGGCACTACTCACCAGGAACAAATTAACACATGGATTTGAAAGTTCAATTGGCGAATCAGCTGCTATTTCACAGGTGGCCCCATATTACCCTTGAGTAAGTGTGGTTCTTCCAGCCACCAATTTAAAGTAGTAAAAATGTCCACATGGGCAGCAAACAATGATAGTTATTGCTTTGAGGGTGGGAAAAGCTGAATGGTGGTTTTGAAATAGATGGGACACAGAATATATAAACACACACACACACGCACGTGTGTGCTGTAGAACTAAGGCAGAGACACAGCTAATGTGGACTCCTGCTCTGATTGGCAAACTCTTCTGTATCCTCAGCTTCTTCTCCCTACACCTTTTTGGAATCAAGGCTGCTGCTCTGGCAGCTCTCCCAGGTAGAGCTGAGATTTTCAAGGCTGTACTTCCAAATTCTTCATGACCAGGGAGGGAGTCTGCTTGTTCTCCTTACTCCTTATGGCTGCTTCTAAACAACCTCTCTTCTATTTCTGAAAGCCACCACTCCATTCAGACCCATGTGCCTATCAGGATATACTCCAACTCCATCTCTCTCTCTCTCTCTCTCTCTCTCTCTGTCTCTCTCTCTCTCTCTCACACACACACACACACACACACACACACACACATACACACACACACACACAAAACCACTGCTGATTCCACTGACTGAGCCACTTTCCCTCATTCGCTGAATACTTAGTTCCTGGTTGTTATCTTCCCCATGTCCTAATTACCGAATACCCTAAAGTCCACACAAATGACTCTTCCAATACCCTGTTATTACGGACTGAATTGTGCTCTCTCTCCACCAAATTCATACTCTGATGTCCTAATTCCTGTACCTCTGAATGTGGCTGTATTTGGAGAGAGGCCTTTAAAGAGGCAATTAAGGTAAAATGAGGTCATATGAGTGGGTTCTAATCTAATACAACCAGTGTCCTGATAAGAAGAGACTAGACACACAAACACACAGACCGAGGGACAGTCCTGTGAGGACACAGCGGGAAGACGGCCAACTGCAAGCCAAGGAAGAGGCCTCAGAAGAAACTAAACCTGCCAGCACCTTGATCTTAGACTGCTAGCCTCCAGGATGCTGAGAATATTCATTTCTGCTGTTTAAACCACCAAGTCTGTGGGATTTTGATATGGTAGCCCTAGAAAACTAAGACACCCATCCTTTGGCTCCTCAGTCTCAAACAACACTATCTTCCACTTTACCACTGAAGCCCAAGTTTTCCCCCTCAACTCTAAAATGTCATCCCAAATGGCACTACTAGCTCCCTTTCTAAGGTGCCTTCTCTAGATCTTTCTGAAATTCAGTTATTGATTCCAACCCCTTCCACCAACATACACATTTCCATCTGCCCTCAACTCCCCTTTGCCTTCACTCCCCTTATTGACCACTGAGATTTTTGTGGTCCATCACTATAATTACCTCCTTGCAAAGTACCCCAACTCCCTTGCTCATCTCTTCATTCTTCATACTCTTCTGGAATACTCCAACTACAAATAGACTCAACCACTTTTTTCTCCATACCTACATCCAAGCAGGTTCCATACATCACATATTTAAGGTGATTGCTTTCTCCTGTATTATTTTTTTAAAATTTGACCACCGCCTTTACTAAAACTGATATTAAGAAATACCATACTGGCTGCCCCATGAAAATCAGCCTGTCTTTAGGAGGACAGAAATCAGCCCTTCAGTGGGATTCAGTGGCCTGCTATCCCAGTACCCAGACCTCCCACTCTCTAAGAGGCCTGCTTCATGCTTGCTCTCTTACAAATCTCCTATGTCCCAGTTTTCTTAGCTCCTTTCATAGCAAAGCTTCTAGGAAAAGATGGCCACATGTACTCCAAACTCTCTCATTTCCATTACTCCTTTACTCGGTGCTTTCTGGATTCAGCCATCACTGCCCCAACTGTGACCGATTTTGTGGAGATTACCAGTGACCTCCTTGTTATTAAATCCTATGATACTTTACTCTTACTGACTCTCTTGGCTTCACTGAATATGGCTGATTCTTCCCCTTCTCAAAACACTCTCCATGACATCAGTCTCTTCTGTTTTTCCTCTGTCCGCTGGACACTTCTCAGTCTTCTTGGTTTCTCCTTCTCTGCCTGACTTCTGCATGGGCTTCTGTGTGTTCCCCAGGGGCCTTTGCTCTCTTTGAACTCTCCTCTCTCATCCACTTCCAGAGATTCAAATGCCATCAGAAGCTAATTTATATTCCCAGATCAAACTGCCCTCTGCCTTCCACGCTTGTGTATCCAGCTACCCCATTGACCTCTCCACTCAATCCCCAGGCTTACCATGTACAAATGTCCTCAGGTTCCTCTCTCTCCCCACCTCTGAATGACCCTGGTCTTTCCCACCTTTGCAAATGGCACCACCCTCTGCTCGGTTTCTCTAGTCAGAAACCTGGATGCCAACCCTGCTTCTTCCTCTTTTCCAATCCCTCCCCCCATATTGATCTATTATCAAATTCAATCTTTTCCTTCTCCTGAATATGTCTTGAAGTGATCAACTTTCTTCTCCCTGCTTCTGCTACCTACCAGTCCTGATCTTTTTCATTTCATCCTAAGACAACTGCATTGGCCTCTTTTCCAGTTTCCTTGATTTGGCTCTTGACTTCTCCAATTTGTTCCTCACAGCTGCTAGAGTAATCTTTTTAAAAACACAAACTGGATCATAATGTTTCCCTGCTTAAAACCCTCCAGTGGCTTTCTATTGCACTTAGAAAAAACAGGCCTAACTGGCCCTGTATGACCTGGACCATATCTAACTCAATGGTTTTTTCATTCCTGTCTCTTTTCCATCAACTCTATTCCAGTCCCACTGACCTTTGACCTTCTTAAACAGAGTAAGCATTTTGCTATAATCAGGCTTTGTAGATCTTGTTCTATCTCTTTGCTCTATTCTTTTAATCTTATGTATATCTTTAAAAATAGTTCTTATTTTTAAAATAAAACATAATTAAATGCACAAATATAAGCTGTACGGATTTGACAAATGGGTAGACACATCTGTGTAACTTACACTGCTCTCTTGAAGAACGTTCTCTCATGTCCTCTCCCAGGCAATCCCTACCCCTGATCCAGAGGCAAAACCCTGCTTTGATTTCTTTCACCACTTTTTTTTCTGTTTTAGAACTTCATATATATCAATCAATACAGTATAAAAACTTTTGCATCTGGCTTCTTTTGCTCAGTACAATATCTGTGATATTTATTCTTGTTGGATGTATCACTAGCATACTTTTAAAATTCTTACTTAGTATTCTATTTTATGGCTATATCACAATTTTTAAACCCATTTTCATATTCATGTATATTTGGGTTGTTTCTGATTTTGGTTATTAGGAATAAATTTGCCACGAACAGTTTTTTGAATGAGTATTTGTTTTTATTTCTCTTGGGTAAGCACTTAGAATTGGAATTATAGGATCACAGAATAGTTCTAGGCTTAACTTTGTAAGAAACTGCCAAAACTTTTTCCAAGTACCATTTTATGTCCTCACTAGCAATGTATGAGAGTTCTGGTTGCTCACATCCTTAGTAATATTTTGTTTCCATCTCTAAATGTTTGTTATTCTAATGGGTATATAGTGCAACTCTTTGTGGTTTTAATTTGCATTTCTCTGACAACTGATGTTGTTGAAAACTCTTCCATTTGCTTTCCAACCATTTGTTTGTTTTCCTTTGTCTCTCCTTGATACTCTTAAGGCTCTTTGAAGTTCTTCTCAAGTCTTCTGACTGTGTATTTATTGGGTTGTTTGTCCTTTTTTATTTTGAATTTGTAGTTCTTTATATATTCTGGATACAAGTCCTTTGTAAGATATATGTCTTGTGAATGTTTTCTCCTAGGTTGTGGATTGCCCATTTATTTTCTTAATGGTGTCTTTTCATGAGCAGAACATTTAAATTTTGATGAAGTCTAATGTATCAATTTCTTATTCTATAGTCATTGTCTTTATGCCATACATAAGAGGTCTTTGATGAACCCGAAGTCACAATAGTATTTTATGGGGTTTTATTTTTCCCTAAAAGCTTTATTGTTTCAAGCTGTAGATTTAGGTCTGTCTATACATCTTGAATTGATTTGTGTATGCAGTGTGAGATAGGGCTTACTGTTTATCTATTTTTTTATGGGGTCATTCAGAAGTTCCCACATACATTTTTGCAATAGTTTCTTTTTTATTATGGTAAAATATATATAACATAAAATTAGCCATTTTCTTTTTTCTTTTTCTTTCTTTTTCTTTTCTTTCTTTTTTTTTTTTTTTTTTTGAGTCGGAGTCTCACTCTGTCACCCAGGCTGGAGTGTAGTGGCATGCTCAAGGCCACCGCAGCCTCGACCTGCTGGGCTCAGGTGATCCTTCTGCCTCAGCTTTCCAAACAGGAGCCATTTTCAAGTGTACAATTCAGTGACATTAATTACATTTACTGTATTGTGCAGCCATCACTAATATCTATTTCTGATACTTTTTGATCTCCCCAAACAGAAACACTATTATCACTAAACTATAATTTCTCATCCCTCTGGTAACTTTTAATCTACTTTATGTCTCTATGAATTTGCCTGTTATGAATTTTTTTATAGCTAGAATTATACAGTCTTTTGTGTCTGACTTATTTCATTTTGCATAATATTGTCAAGGTCTATTCATGTTGTAGCATGTATCAAAATTTCATTCCTTTTTTTATGGCTGAATAATATTCCATTGCACATATATCCCACATTTTGTTTGCAAAACACTTGGGTTGTTTCTACCCTTTGGCAATTGTGAATAATTCTGCAATGAATGTTGACATGCAAGTATCTGCATTATCTTATAATCCCTTTTATCGCTGTAATAGTCCCATTTTTGTTTTCAATTTTAGTTGTCTTTTCTCTTTTTGTCCTTGTCAGTCTAGCTAAAGGTTTGTTCATTTAAAAAAAAAAAATCTTTTCCAAAACCCAACTATGGTTTTGGTGGTTCTATTGTTTTTATATTCTCTATTAATCTCTGCCCTAATTTTTATGGTTTTCTTTCTTCTGCTAGCTTTGGATTTAGATTTAGTTTGCTTTGCTTTTCTAGTTCCTCAAGGTGTAAAGTTATGTTACTAGTTTGAGATCTTTCTTCTTTACTAATGCAGGCATTTATAGTTATACATCTCTCTTTGAGAACTACCTTTGCTGCATTCCATAAGTTTTGGCATGTTGTGTTTTTATTTATATTCATCTTGAAGCATTTTCTAATTTATCTTGTGATTTCCCTTTGACTCATTGATTAAGAATGTGTTGTCTTGGGAGACTGGGGAGGGGGCAGGGATAAAAAAAAAGAAAGTATTGTCTTACTTCCACACATTTGTGAATTTTCCAGTTTTCTTTGTTATTGATTGATGCTTCATTCCATTGTAATCAGAAAATATACTTTGTATAGTTTTGATATTTTTAAGTTTGTAGAGACTTGTTTTGTGGTCTAACATATAGTGTATACAATCTATCACAGAAGATATTCCAAGTGCACTTGAGAAGAAAGTTTCCTGCTGTTGTTGAGTGGAATATTCTATATATGTCTGTTACATCTAGTTGGTTTATAGCATTGTTCAATTCTCTATTTTCTTATTTATCTTCTAACTAGATGTTCCATCTATTATTTCTCTCTTCAATTTTATCAAGATTATTGTTGCATATATTTTGAGATTTCATATATTTTGGTGCATATACGTTCATAATTGTTATTTTTGCTGAATTGATCTATCTATTTTGGCCTTTTGTAACAGTTATTTACTTAAACTTTATTTTTTATGATATTTGTATAACCACTTTAGCCCTCTTTTTGTTACTATTTGCTTGAAATTTCTTTTCTTATTTTTTCACTTTCAACTTATTTAGCATCTTAAAATGAGTCTTTTGTTGCCATCCTATAGTTGAATCATGCTTTTATTTTTATTCTTAATAAAGTATTTTATTATTATTTTATTTTCATCTGTTTGATTATCATTAGGATTAAACTCTGTTTGTTTGTTTGTTTGTTCATTTAATAGAAATGAGGTCTTGCTATGTTGCCTAGGCTGGTCTTGAACTCCTGGGTTTAAGTAATCCTTCCACCTTGGCCTCCTAAAGTGCTGGGATTACAAGCATGAGCCACCATGCCTGACCAAATCATGCTTTTTAAAATCCAATTCTTACAATCTTTGTTTTTTTAATTGGAGAGTTTAATTAATTTAAATACAACATAATTATTTATAAGAATATACTTTTGTCATTTTGCTATTAGTTGTCTGTGTAGTTTTTTTGTTTTTGTTTTTTGGTCTCTCATTTCTTCTTGCCTTCTTTAGTGTCCAGATAATTTTTGGTAGTGAACTGTTTGATGTCCTTCTAGCTTCTTCTTGTGTATGTTCTTTAGTTATTTTCTTTAGGGCTACTATGGGGATTACACTTAACATTCTAAGTATATAAAAATCTAATTTGAGTCGACATAAACTCCAATAGTATACACAAACTATGCCCCTGTAAAGCTACTACTCCCATTTATGTTATTGCAGTCACATATTGCATTTTATACATTGTGTACCCAATAACATAGATTTGTCATTTTTTTATACATTTGTCTTTTAAGTCATGTAGAAAAAAAAGGGAGTTACAAACAAAAATACAATTTTACTGGTCTTCATATTTACCAGGTGTTCACCATTTCCAGAGGTCTTGTTCATATGGCTTTGTGTTACTCTTTAGTGTCCTTTCATTTCAATCTGAAGGGCTCACTTCAGCATTTCTTGTAGGACAAGTCAAGTGGTCACAGACTCTCAGTTTTTGCTTATCTGGAAATGTCTTAATTTCACTTTATTTTTAAAGGATTATTTTACCAGATATAAAATTCTTGGTTGGCATTTTTAAAAATTTCAGCACATTTTATATGCCATCCCACTGCCTTCTAACCTCCATAATTTAGGGTGAGAAATTGAGTGTTAATTGCACTCAGAGTCCCTTGATAAGTAGTCTCTCTCTTACTGTTTTTAAGATTTTTTTCCTTTGGGTTTGGCTTTTGACAATTTGAGTATACTGTGTCTCAGTGTGGATCTTTTTATTTTATCCTACTTGGAATTTGTAGATTGCTTGGGTTTGTAAATGTATAACTTTCATATAATGTGGGAAGTTTTTAGCTATTGTTTCTTCAAATATTCTCTCTCTCTTTCTCTCTTTCTTTCTCCTTCTCCTCCACCTCCTCCTCCTCCTCTCTCATCCTTCTGAAACTTTTATAATGCATATGATAGTTTGCTTGATGGTGTCCCACAAGTCCCTCAAGTTCTGTTCACTTTTCTTCATTTTTTTTCTTTCTAGTTATACTTTATAATTTCAAGTATGCTATTATCAATTTCACCAATTCCCTTGCCTGCTCAGACCTGCTGTTGAGCTCCTCTAGTGAACTTTCCATTTTAGTTTCCCAAAATACTGAAAAAGTTGGTTCTTATATTCTATATATTCTTATATATCTGTTTAACTTAGAGCTTCCTGCTTTGCCATTTTTCTCATGTCACCTTTCTGGAAAAACTTTTTTTCCACTTTTGATTGCTTTGGCACCATTATTATTATTATTTTTTAATCAAGTAACACAAATTTTGATATATTGCATTTTCATTATTTCTTTGTACATTAATTTCTAATTTTTCTTGTGATTTCATCCTAGACACATGGATTATTTTAAGGTGCATTATTTAATTTAGAAATTTTATCGTTTTTCTAAATATCTTATGATTACTTATTTCTAATTTTGATTAAAGATTATTCTTGGTAAGATTTTAATATTTTTAAACTTTATAGAGACTTGTTTTTTTGGCCCAACCTATTATCTGTCTTAGTGAACACTGTGTGTGCCTCTACCAAGCATATGTTTCTGTCATATTAGGTTAAAGCAATTGGAAGTGTCAATTAAAGTCAAATCCTTCCCAATTTTTAAAAATTCTGGTTATTCTATCAATTACTGTGAAAGAAATATTATGTATTTTTTGTTTCTCCTCCTAATTCTATCTATTTTTGCTTCCTGTATTTTGAAGCTTTATTAAGTGCATATGTATTTATGTTCTTATGTTTTCCTAAGGTAATGACACTTTAATCCTTCAAAAAAATTTTATCTCTAATAATACACCTTGTCTTAAAGTCTATTTTGTCTGAATTTATACTATCATTTCAGCTTTTTAAAATGTATTTATGCATAGGAAATTGTTTTTCTTGAAATAAATACTTTAAAGCTATTTGTGTCTTTGTATTTAAAGTGTATATATTACAGACATTACATAGCTAGGCTATATAATTACTTTTTTCATTCTGAAAATATCTTCCTTTTAACTGAAATCCATAACACAATTTTTTAATTGTGATAATTATAAATTCACATGCAATTGTAAGATGGCTAAAGGGTACAAAGTTTCATTTATGCGAGGTAAATAAATTCTGGAGATCTACTATACAAGGTAGTACCTACAGTTAACAATATTTTACTGTATACCTAAAATTTGCTAAGAGTTTTTTTTTTTTTTTTTGAGTAGGAGTCTCATTCTTTCATCCAGGTTGGAGTGCAGTGGCACATCACAGCAGCTGCAGCCTTGACCTGCTGGGCTCAGGCAGTCCTTCCCCCTCAGCCTTCCAAGTAGCTGGAACTACATGTGTGCACCACTATAGCCAGCTAATTTTTCTTGATTTATTGTAGATATGAGGTCTCTCCAAGTTGCCCAGGCTGGTCTCAAACCCCTGGGCTCAGGCAATCCTCTCGCCTTTGCCTCCAAAAGTGCTGAAATTACAGGCTTGAGCCACCATGCCCAGAATGCTAAGAAATCTTATATTAAGCGTCTTTACCACCACTACCACTACCACCACCACCACCACCAATAATAATAATAACAATAATAATAGAGGAGGAAGGGGGAAATTTTTTTGGTTGTTGTTGGAGTCTCATTGTCGCCCAGGCTGGAGTGCAGTGGCATGCTAACAGCCACCCCAGCATCGACCCGCTGGGCTCCAGCAATCCTTCTGCCTTAGCCTTCCAAGTAGCTAGAACTACAGACACACACTACAACACCCAGTTAATTTTTTTATTTTTTGGAGAGACTAGAGCTTGCCAATTTGCACAGTCTGGTCTCGAACCTGCGGATTCAAGCAATCCACTTGCCTCAGCCTCCCAAAGTGCTGGGGATACAGGGGAGGAAATTTTGAGAAGTGATGAATATATTTATGGCCATGATAGTGGTAATGGGTGTATACTTATTCCCAAACTTATCAAGCTGCATTCATAAAATATGTACAACCTTTTATATGTCAATCACACTCAGTAGAGTGGTTTCTAAAATGCTAAAAGAGAAAAGAAAGTAATAATATGGATAAATCTCTTGTACTTTCCTCCCAGTTTTCACTAATGGTAACATTTTTCAAAACTATGGTATAGTATCACAACCAAGAGAGTGGCATTTATACAATTCAACAAACAATAAATGTTAGATAGTTTCTCCTACTTTATTCTTTGTCAAGATTATTTTAGCCATTCTATATCCTGTATCTTTCTATGTAAATTTTAGAGTAAGTCTGTATTTTTTGTTTCAAAAAATCTTTGCAGAGATTTTAGCAGGAATTCCATTAAACCTATAGATCAATTTTGGGAGAATTATTATTTTTTAACTCTTTTTTTTAAATTATAAAGATGTGAGATACAATTCAGGGTTAGGCATACAAACGATGGTACCCTTGTTGATGAGGTATGCCTCTCCCTCCCCTGGCAGTTTCCCTCAACTGCCAGTCCTACCCCCCATCTGACAGTTTGCCACTACTGTCAATCTTTTTCTTATAGTATTATAATTGTTCAAGGACCACTTATGAGTGAGTACATATGGTACTCTGTTCTTTGCTTCTGTGATAGATCATGAGTATGATCGGCTCCAAATCCATCCAAGTTGCTGTGATGTCCATCTGTTTGTCTTTCTTTATGGCTGTATAATATTCCATTGTGTATATGTACCACTTTTTCTTTATCCAGTTCAGTTTCAGTGGGCAACATGGTTGGTTCTATGTTTTTGCTATTGTGAATAGAGCTGAAACAAACATACGTGTGCAGGTATCTTTTTTGTAGAATGATTTGAGTTCCTCTGGGTATATTCCCAATAGGGGGAATTACTGGGTCATATTGAAGATCAATTTCTAGTTCTTTCAGAAATTACCACACTGTCTTCCAGAGAGGTTGCAGTAGTTTGCATTCCCACCAGCAGTGTAGAACATTCCTTTTTTGTCTGCATCCTTGCCAGCATCTGTTTGTTTGTTTTATTAATGATGGCCATTCTTACTAGGGCTAGGTGGTATATCAGAGTGGTTTTGATTTACACTGCTCTGATGATGAGTGAGGCTGAGCACTTTTTCATGTGTCTGTTGGCTGCCCGTATACCTTATTTTGAGAAGTGTCTATTCATGTCTTTTGCCCACTTTTTAATGGGGCTGTTTGTTTTTATCCTTTCAGTGCGTTTAAGTTACTTGTAGATCCTAGATGTTGGGCCTTTGTCAGATATACAGTTGGCAAATATTTTTCCCATTCTGTGGGCTGGCTCCCTGCTCTCTTGATGGTTTCTTTTGCTTTGCAGAAGCTTGTTAGTTTGATGAGATCCCATTTGTCTGTCTTATTTCCTAAGGTATTGACCTTTAGGGTTCTGAATAGGAATTGGTTGCTAGTTCCATTTTCTATAAGGGTGTCTCCTGCGTTTTCTAAGATTCTTATAGTCTGTGGTTTTATGTTTAGGTCTTTGATCCATTTAGAGTTAAATTTTGTGTATGGTGATAGGTAGGGGTCCTGTTTCAATCTTCTGCATGTGGTCAGCCAGTTTTCCCAGCAACATTTACTGAATAGGTTCTCCTCTCCCCAGTGATTGTTGTTGGAGGCTTTGTCAAAGATGAGTTGGTTGAGAAATTGAGGCTTTGCTTCCGGAATTCTATCCTGTTCCATTGATCTATGTGCCTGTTCTTGTACCAATACCAAGCTGTTTTGATTACTGTAAGCCTTATAGTAAGTTTGAAGTCTGGGAGTGTAATACCTCCTGTTTTGTTTCTTTTACTAAGGATTGTTTTGGCTATTTGTGGTCATTTATGTTTCCATATGAATTTCTGTATTGCCATTTCCAGATCTGAGAAGAATGATGTTGGTAACTTAATGGGTTTGCATTGAATCTGTAGATTGCCTTTGGTATGATGGACATTTTAACAATATTGATTCTTCCTGTCCATGAGCTTGGAATATTTTTCCATTTGTTTGTGTCTTCTTGGGTTTCTTTGAGCAATGTTTTGTAGTTCTCATTGTAAAGGTCCTTCACTTCTGTGGTTAGGAAGATGCCGAGGTATTTCATTTTTGTGTGTGTGACTACTGTGAATGGAATTGTGCTTTTAATTTGGGTCTCTACCTGCTTGTTGTTGGTGTATAGGAATGCAACTGTCTTTTGCACGCTTGTTTTGTATCCTGAGACTTTGCCAAAGTCCTTTACCAGTGCAAGCAGGTTTTTGACAGATTCTCTTGGATTTTCAAAGTATAGGAACATATCATCAACAAAGAGGGATAACTTGACTTCCTCTTTTCCTATTTGGATACCCCTGATTTCCTTCTCTTGTCTAATTGCCCAAGCTAGGACTTCCAACACAATGTTGAACAAAAGGGGCGCGAGTGGGCAGCCTTATCTTGTTCCAGTTTTCAGGGGAAATGTTTCCAGTTTCTGTCCATTAAGCAATATGTTAGCTGTGGGTTTATCGTAGATGACACCATTTTGAGGTATGTTCCTTCTACACCTAGGTGTTTGAGAGCTTTTTAATCAAGAAGTGATGCTGGATTTTATCAAAAGCTTTTTCTGCATCTGAGATAATCATGTGGTTCTTGTTTTTGCATCTGTTGTTGTATTTAATTACATTTATGGTCTTGCGACTGTTGAACTAGCCTGCATCCTGGGGATGAAGCCTACTTGGTCATGGTGGATGATTTTTGAGATGTGTTTTTGGATCCAATTTGCTAAAATCTTGCTGAGGATTTTTGCCTCTATGTTCATAAGGGATATTGGCCTGTAGTTCTCTTTTTTTGTTGGATCTTTACCCGGTTTGGGGAGAATTCCATCTTTCTCAATTGCCTGGAATACTTTCAATAGGATTGGTATCAGCTCTCCCTGTACATTTTGTATAATTCTGCTGGAAAGTCATCTGGTTCAGGGCTCTTTTTTTTTTTAGGTAGTTTTCTTATGACAGAGTCAATTTCCTGGGTTGTTATTGGTCTATATGTCTTAATGTCTTCTTTTTCCAACCTGGGGAAGTTGTGTGATGTCAGAAAGTCCTCCATTCCATTTAGGTTATCAAGTGTGTTTCCATACATATGTACATAGTGATCTCTGATAATCTTTTGTATTTCTTTGGGGTCAATTGTGATTTGATCTTTTGTATTTCTGATTATGTTTTTTGGACTTTTTCTCTCTTTTTCTTGGTCATTCTGGCTAGGGGTCCATCAATCTTGTTAATCTTTCAAAGAACCAGCTTTTTGTTTTGTTGTTGTTTTCAATGATATTTTTGTCTACTATGTCCCGAATTTGGGCTCTTATTTTGGTGATTTGGATTCTTCTGCTAAAGTTGGGGTTTTGGTGGTCTTCTCTTTCCAGCTCCCTTAGGTGATTTGTTAGACTCTCCACTGGTTATCTTTCTGTTTTCTTGATGTGTGCTCATAGAGCTTTAAATTCCCCTCTTAGAACTGTTTTCATGGCATCCCAGAGATTTCTTCATTTTCATTTGTTTCCAGGAATCTTTTAATTTCTGCTTTGATTTCAGTATTGACTCAGTTGTTGTTCAGCATCATGCTGTTTAGTGTCCATGTCCTTGTGTGCTTTGGATAAATGTTGTTGTTGTTGATATTTATTTTTATTCCACTGTGGTCTGAGAATGTGCATGGCAAGATTTCAACCTTATGGAATTTGTTTATGCTTGATTTAAGGCCAAGGATGTGATCGGTCTTGGATACATTCCATGTGGTAATGAGTAGAATGTATATTCTGTGGTTGTTGGGTGGAATAATCTGTAGGTATCTATTAAGTCTATTTGGTCAAGCGTCAAGTTTAGGTTCTGGATCTCCTTGTTGATTTTTTGCCTCAATGATCTATCTAGAGCTGTCAGTGGGGTATTCAAGTCCCCTGCTGTAAAAAGTGTTAGATTCAATATCTTTTTTTAGTTTACTTAGTAGTTGCTTTATAAATGCTGGTGCTCCTGTGTTGGTTGCATATATATTTAAGATG